>CM058041.1:93165312-93290157 GCA_030169165.1 Centaurea solstitialis
AATACTGGATTGTAAATGTTGTCCATTTACCCGCCATTGCACTTATATGTTGTGACGGTGGAGGCAGCAGTTGTTCCTGCCAACACCCCGCCCCAGTGCCGGAGGCTATCAGAAGGCGCCAGCTTTATTTTGCGACAATCCTTCTTCTGATCAGTAATCATTTACTTAGACTATGAGTATCCACTCAATAAAGCAATAACTATACTTAATGTTTACACAATTATCTTCTTAGACTTCGATAACATGTTATAGATCAAACAAACCTAGATTACAATGAATATGGGATCACCATGAGCCCTCCTCAAGGTGATGATAAATGGGGCTTCCACATCTTTTAAGGGATTTTTCCAGTATTTTTGTTAACATTCAATTACTCAACATAATCTAGGAGATTATATCTATAAATGTTTTCAGTTGGAAGTTGAAATGAGAAATCTCAAATATAGCAGAATACTTAACTAACATGTGTTTACTTTACTTGCCAAATGTCAAAAGGAAACAAAAACAATTAGAAAGAAATGGCATAAGAATAGCTCACACCAAGCAATCAATTATAGAGCAAATGTGGATTAAATATTGATGAAAAATAACCAATACATGGTAAAACTTACCAAAAATGAGGGCAGGATGGGAAGTTAGAATTCTATCAGTTGTTTATCCTTTCTATTTGAAACAATATTTAGAATAAATATTGGCGAAAAAAAGAACAAGATGATGATTGTGCCAATGATGATGAGATTGGGTAGAAGAATGAACCTTCACAAGATTGAAATCGGAAAATAGTAACATAAATTTAACTTGAATAAATTCTTGAAAATTAAAATAATCAAGAATTATGAATAATTCTTGACCTCCCTTTTCAAGATGATCTCAGAGGAAGACCCTCTTTTCGACCATCTGAGAAAAGGGGGAAAGATTAATCACGGTCTTTCTCTCTTTATTTGTTGTTTCCCTGAATAAAACTTGTAGGATATTTCTCTTTGCCCCAACACCACCAAGGTCACAACCAACCTTTTCTTTTGCCCTTTTGTTTTCTTTATTGCATAATTTCTCATTCGTTGAGTTTGCCTTGGTAGGAATTTTGCTCTTTCTAGCACTAAATAAGATTATCTCTCTTTTTTTGTTAATATTTTTTTTCCAAAATATTTGATATTATTAAGCGATCCACACCAATGTAATACCAATCATTTTCATAAATTGCTATATTTAGTAATTTATAGAGTAATTACACATTTCATCCATGTGGGTATTAGAAAATCGTGGATTGAGTCCCTAAACGAAATAATTTCAATCATTACTATTGTTTCAATTTTCTTACGGAATGAGTCCCTTGCCTTGATTCTTTTGGATTTGTTGTCGTCAAACTTCTCACATACCACTCATGTGAGGGGCATTTTGGTAATTACATCCATCTATTTTAGTGATATTTGTATTATACAAGTTTCAATGTTGTTTTCACAAGTCCCCATTGACCACCTCCGGCGGTCACCACTGCCATCATCACCACCTCCTCCTCCCACTAGCGCCACTAGAAACCGCCACCACCGACACCAACAACCACCACCACCGGCCATAAATGAAAAAAAAAACATAAAAGGGTATTTTGGTCATCTACCAAAGTTTCATTCCAATTCCAAAGCTACATTTTATGAACCAAAAAAACACATTCCAATTTCTTTAATAGATTTCATTTCAATTCTGCCAACCAAACAGGTGGTCAAACCTAACAACATTTCATTTCAATTCCTTCAAAGTCAAATTCTTTTGACAAATTCCATTCCATTCCCATCCAAAAACATTCTACGAATCAAACACCGCCTTAAATTTCTATCTTTTTTACTTCTCATTATTTTATTTAAAGTTCTTTTAATTAATCATACAAAAACTAATTATTTATTTATCACCACGTCAAATTTCGTTTTGGAATCTCAAGTCTTAATATATAGGGGGTGCTTGGTTCATTTAAGGGATTGAGAATAGGAATGAAAATGGGAATGTAGGAGAATGGGAATGAAAATGAGCATTGTATTGATGCTGCTTGGTTAACCCACTATAATCAATGAAAAATTGTTTCATATTAAAAAAAAAAAATCTTCTACTTTGAAAATACGATAGATGTTTCATTTAACATCAAAAGATGGAATGACATGTGAAAAAAAGAACTGAGTACAAAGAAAATTTTCATTCCCTCCAATTTGCTCAGGAATGGAAATTAATGGATCCGCAGGAATGATTCCATTATATAATATCAGACCAAGCAGCAGTTTTCATTATCATTCTCATTCCTTACCCTGTAATACCCCTAACCAAGCACCCCCTAAGTTATAGTCTATAACTATTGGACTTATCAAAGCCCAACACACCCGCAGAATTCATATTTATATAATTCCCACAAGCCCAATTGTTTGCGACTTTGATTGGAGCCTTCGGTTCCAGTCTTCTACGACCAGGAATTCGCCTTTGGTTTCATCGGATTACAGTGGTGAGTTTTTTGTTTTCACTTTCTTTTGGACCGCAAGTTAAACACACGCTACAGTGGTATCGGATGTTCAATTGAGCAATCGCACTAATTCGCTGCGATCTGGCCCAACCTATGGCTGAACCCGACAAACATACAACGTCTTTGCTAAATATTATAGGTTAAGATTAATGTGTTTGATTGTTTAAAATGGTTTCTTAAATTTAGAGTTTTGAATCTTTGATATGGTTTGCCTACCACCTATTCGACCAAATGTCCAAGAGAAAATAGAAATCTTTTTTTATGTTCAACATTTTGCATTTGTGTCATAAATAACTCTTTAAGACCATCATATGTTCTTGCTTTTCTTTTTTGAGACCACATGTTGGTTATTCATAAAAATAAGTTGGTGGAATACATAAATATCATAACAAATGAAACGCTCTATAATATGGAAATTATCCATGAATGTGGGCAAGTTGTTTTAACCTGCAAGAGAGGTTATAATTCCTACAAAAGAGGTCATTCATTGCTAAGTTGTAACTTGTTTTTCTTGGTTGTTATGCATCTTATGTTGAAGATTATACCTAATTTCAGTTAAGATTTAATATTTCTCTTGATCTTTTATGTAGTGCCATGGCCAATTTGCATATATATAATAAAGCCTTTTGCATACTTTGATAGCAGTACTTAGATTCATATTTGAGACTCTTTAGAGACACTATAGACAAGTTCTACTTTGATATGTCATTATTTTGAATAGTGTATTTTTTTGTAATTTTAAAATGTAACTATTACATATGAAACAAATTAGACTCGTTGCAAAAAAACTGAAAAGGAAATCAATAACCTAGTTCGGCCTCTTTGGGTTCTAAGACTTGTGTTCCGCTCCTGTTCAACATGATGTTTTGAACTCTGATATGTTATTGTTTACATAAACATTAAAACATACATGTATGTAATACAAACATGAACTCGGAATGCCTTTAGGTCTAATTCCAATTGTGGCATTCTGCTAATATATGTCATTTGTGTAGTAAAATAAGAAGCATTTGTTGCTGGTTTGAGGAACAATCATACGCCAATGAACATGGAACTTTGGGCTAAGTAATAGAAAAGAGCTCTACACTTTCAACAATGTATTTATGTTATTTTTAACCAATAACCTTTTGACCAGATGTCCAGATCAAACCAGGACAAGTGTATGTCCATCAAGATCGCACAAGACTGCATATACTCCAGGTTCAAAAAATATTATCGTAAGGAATGTTCATGGTCCGGTTTAATCCTCTGTTAACAAATCAAACCGTAAAAAATTGTTAGATGGTATTCATTAACTTGAAAACGATTAAAATTTAATATAGTGAATATTTTATAACTTCTATTTACATTTATAAAGTTTTATATATTTCAATATATAATTAATAGATTTATTAAAAGATAAACCCGTTGAAGACTTCTAGAAGAAACTCTATTGTGGAAAAAACAATTTAGTTATCAAAAAACAAAACTAGATCTAAAAGAAGATTATAAAGGAACAAATAATTTTGTAACATAGATATTTAAACTATCTTGTTTTGTATGATGTTGTAGGTAATTTTGGCCGCCGGAGATGAAGCAGGGGAATGAATGCAGAGTAGAGTGCATGATTGGGAACAACCTCTTCATATATGCACGTTGACAGCCAATTGGATTGAAAAGTATCGACTTTGACTTGCGTTACCGGAGATAAAGATATCACTTTTACAGTAGTAGGGCCACGATGCGCCTTAGAATTGCCGACAAAGGAAAGGAGCACGAGGAAGTAACTAATATGATTTAAGAAGGCTAATGATGCATTGGATCGAGGAACTTTTGTAAGGTAAAGTTTCTGCTGTGTTTTTGGGTTTGAGATCTATACAGCATATGTGCACGATTACAAAGTTGTTATTTCGCCCAACAATGATGAATTTTTCTATGGAATTGGGTTTCTGATGCATTGTGATATTTCTTCTGCCTACTAATGGTTTGATTTCATCTGGTTGTTTGTTAATTGTGATAATAGACTTTTGAATTATTCTCATCAGAAATGTCTAATAAAATGATTAGTTCATCATATTCATGCTTCTCACTCCATTGGTTTATTTTTCTTAGAGATATTGGCTGTCCCAATTTGCTCATAGGTTTTCACATTCTAAATTAGTGATCGATTGCCTTTGAAAACAATTTGATTTCGTTTAATTTATTTTAGTACATAGTTTCATAAGGAGGTTTTGTTTTTCTTGGATGTCAATAAGTCATACATTGCTTTTCTTTGGAATGTCGATATATCTTATCCAGTGTTTTGCGGTCAAAATCGCAATTTTTGACCAGATGAACGGTGGAGATCGATCACCTCTTTATTTCACACTTTTTTAGCACTTCTCATTTGAACGTTTCCTTTTTTTAAAAAGACTTAATTTACCTTTAAAAAACGGAAAAACTAACGAACACTTTCGTAACTCTCCAGCTGGATTCGCTTGTGCATAGACGCAATTTGTAATATGCATATATGCATAATGCATATGTGCGTAAAAATAAAAACATAACTCCACGCACAAAAAGCCACAAAGCTTATACCGTTCAAAATTCTAATCAACTGAATTCATATATCTTGGATGATTATTAGAAAGTTAGTTTTTCAGAACCACTTATTCCTCCTTTTCTTCTAACTCCACTGATCTTCACAATTAAGAGATAGATCGATTTCACAAGAATATGAGTCTTTCTATAAATAGAAATCTTATTCCATAATCAGTTTTAATGGACCCCATCTCAACCAACCATTTCTATGTTAGGCATAGAATTCCTCTTGAATATTGAATAATTAGAGATGATCCTTTGTGTTCTATTTTTTTTCCTTATATTGCATTAACTTCTTTCCCTGTGTTTCTCTCTCAAGGGGAAATATTTTCTTTAGCACCTTACCAATGTAGGTAAGGTCCTAATTGCTTGTAGCCCCTTGATCCCCCTCCTTGCAGGGTTGATGATCTACCCATGAATTTATTGTAAATTTCTTGTAAATCTTGATATATATTTATCTATATATATCGGCTTTGTTTCTAGCGTTTTGGATTTTGGCATATCTGAAAGGGACGAAATTTAAGTTCTAGATATGGAACGCCAGGGGAGAATTTTGATGCAACGATACGAGCTAGGAAGATTGCTCGGCCAGGGCACATTTGCAAAGGTCTACCATGCCCGAAACCTGAAAACCAATAAAAGTGTCGCCGTGAAGGTGATCAACAAAGAAAAGGTGATGCGGAATGGTTTGATTGAGCAAATCAAACGAGAAATCTCCGTGATGAGGCTGGTTAAGCATCCGAATGTGGTTCAACTTTATGAGGTTATGGCTAGCAAGACCAAGATTTATTTTGCCATTGAGTACGTTAAAGGTGGCGAGCTTTTTGATAAGGTGGCGAAAGGGAGGTTGAAAGAAGATGCCGCTAGAAAATATTTCCAACAATTGGTTGCGGCCGTCGATTTTTGTCATAGCCGTGGTGTTTACCATCGGGATCTAAAACCGGAGAACCTCCTCCTTGATGGATCAGGAAACCTTAAAGTTTCGGATTTCGGATTAAGTGCTTTGGTTGATTCTAAAAGGCAAGATGGTCTGTTGCACACCACGTGCGGGACACCGGCTTATGTTGCTCCTGAGCTTATTCACCATAAAGGCTATGATGGCGAAAAGGCGGATATTTGGTCCTGTGGGGTGATTTTGTTTGTTTTGCTCGCGGGTTATCTTCCTTTCAGTGATCCTAATTTGATGAGAATGTACCGAAAAATTATTAAAGCGGACTTCAAATGTCCGAGCTGGTTCCCTCCTGAGGTCAAGAAATTGCTTTCAAAAATTCTTGATCCCAATCCAGAGACAAGGATAACATTAGATAAAATCATGGAAAATCCTTGGTTTCGAAAGGGATTCAAGAAGGTTCCGACATACTATGTGCCACGAAATATTCTTGAGGATGATGATGTGTTCAAATACACCGATAGTCCTATGGGTAGTAGTACCGATCTTAAAGAACTCGAAGAGAGAGCAAGTGGTAAAATTCCCTCAAAGTTGAGTACTCTAAAGCCTACTAGCATGAACGCGTTCGACATCATATCACTTTCTCCGGGCTTCGACCTTTCTGGTTTATTCGAGAACAACAGTCCAAGTAAGAAAGAAGAGGCCCGTTTCACGACCAAGAAATCAGCAGCAGCAATCATGGCGAAACTTGAGGAACTAGCTGCGGCCGAGCACTTTGAGATCGTGAAAACGGAAGATGGGACAGTGACGTTGCAAGGGCGCAAAGAGGGGCGAAAGGGGCAGTTGGCCATAAATGCGGAAATCTTCGAGGTGACTCCTACGTTACACATGGTGGAGATGAAGAAGTTGGGTGGTGACACCTTAGAATATGAGAACTTTTTCGATGAAGAATTGAAGCCTTCTTTAAAAGACATAATTTGGAAATGGCATGGAGGGCATGGAGACCAAGAAATGGCATCAACAAGTATCAATGACATTAATCAAGAAGAAGATAATTAAGTTTTGCGTAATTAGCTATTATCTAATAAACACATCTGCATTAGGTTTGTTTGATCAAATGTGTAGTATTCAGAATTGAAAAACGTTGCAATGCTGATTGAAGTTCATGGGATGTCATTCATTTAGATGATGAATTAATGCGATCATACAATCTTTCTAGTTTTGTTTCGTAAACTTTTCGCTACCTTTATTTAAATATTACGTATTAATTCTATCTCAATTTATTCTAATCTATTTTTCTTAAGCATGAGATGAACTAACACACGTTCCCGTGGTATTCGGGATTCATTCGGGCACCCAACTAATCAGAGTCGGTCCCAAACCAGCCCGAAGGCCGGACTAGAACCTGCGTAACTCCACTTGTTGCCACTGGTAGTCGGGGGATACTATCCACTGACCCCTCATATGTCACTTCTACTATTGAGCTAGACAAGCTTTGTTTCAATTTAATCTTAATCTGTTTTTTTTTTTTTTCATTTTGAATTGTAAGTAATTTTATATTGAGTAAACTAAGGCTGGCAATTCCTGAACCGACCCGAAACACGACTCGAACTCGACACGAAAAAAGTGACACGAACCCGACTCGAACCCGAAGCGGATCAAAATCATGTCGACACGAAGTCGACATGGAAAAAATTGGGTCGGGTTTGGGTTGACCCGACAACCCGATTTTGACCCGAACTTTTTAAAAACTAAAATGAAAATATGAAATAGTAGGCTAGCAGCTCACATCACATGGTTTGACTTTAGCCTTAAACGACTTAAATGATTAAGGCCCAAGCCTCAAACAAATAAACCCTCGACACTTAACAGACTTTGACAATTCTCAGTTGGTACTTTTGCTTTAAATTTAGTAATTAGTAGTACGCTATACATTATGATGATATCCGATATTTTGACTTTTTAACTATAACTGTATTTAATGATTTTGACATTTCGGTTATTTGTTTGATAATCGTTATAATTTTTATTTCAGTTCTTTAATGGAGAATTATTTATTATTTTATTGTTACTTTAGTTAGAAACAAACATGGAATTTGAAATTTTTATAAAGAAAACTGTGCTCGAAAACCATATTCGAGAACCGTACCCGAAAATCGCAATCGAAAACCGTATTCGAAGATCGAAAAAATATTCGTCCAACACATTTGGCCGAAATGGGTCGACACGAGCCCGACTCGAAAAGAAACGACACAACCCGAACTTGACACGAAAATAAATGGGTCAGAATTGGGTCGACACGAAACTGACCCGAACCCGAATGACACGAACCGACCCAAATTGCCAACAGTAAACTACAAATTTGGCCTTTGAGGTTTACCTAAAACAACGGAACTCGTCCCTGAACTTTAAAAACTACACTGGACGTCCCTGAACTTCATCTCTCTCTCTCTCTCCCTCCCTCCCTCTCTTTCTCTCTCTCATTCATTTAACCAAGCCGCCACCACCGCACCCACCACCAAACCACCAATCTGTCTCACAACCACCACAGCCACCTACACACTACAACCACCATCGTCGCGTACACACACACACACAGCACAGCCACCACCACCACACCCACTTTCACATTACAACCACCATCGTCGCACACACACACAGACACCTGCACATACCACCATCTCCACCGCTACTATCACACACAACCGCCACCGCCGCTGATTTAAATTATATGCATATGAAGAGTTTTATGTGATGATGTAATTGTTTAGTTTACATATTGATAAACGTTTAACAATCAAATTAAGTTAAAAAACATATATTGGGTTCATCAACTTGAGTTGGGTTCGCATAATACTAACTCGATATCAATTTAATACATACGGGTTTGGAAAAATTTCCAGCTAGAGAGTTAGACATCGAGCACCCCTCCTTGCCATTTTATATTTATCGCATACACATTCATTCACATTCATATTTATAAAGTCAGGTTCAAGTGAAAACCTCAAATAACCGAAAAACCATATGTACTTGTACATATAGAGTAATTTGTAAAGATATTTATGATGTACAAGTGCATATATATAAAAAAGAACAAAAAGGGGACTTTTTTGGGTTTTTTTTATGATTTGTATGTATTTTGCATATACACGTGTACATGTTACAAATTACCTGTATACATGTTTTTTTTACAATATTTATGTATACACTCATATATACGTAATTTTTTTTTACAAATTACCACATATGCACAGCTGCATATTGGTTTTCCAATTATTTAAGGTTTTTCTTTAAACGTCCCTCTATACTTGTAATTATCTTTTCAATAATTAATTCTTTATCTAACTTTACTATGACATTTTTATTTTATTTTTTTTGTTTATATTAGTCTGAGTGTTGATATCTATAATATGATTATAATAATTATTTTTATTTAATTTATTATTATCTTACATATGATTTTTATCTTCTATATCTTACTTCTTCAAGATAATATTATATTATCTTGTTTATCCTACTTCAATGGCATTTCTATGTTTCTCTCTTTAATCAAACTATTTTTATTTTGTTTTCTCTTATTTCTTTGGTTTAATTTTTCTTTGCTCGTAATTTCTTGTAAAAGATTAACTTTAGAAGGATTTAAATACATTTAATTAAAAAATAACTAAATAATCAGTGTTAAAATTTGATTAAACACTATTACTCTTAGGTTAATATAAACAAAAGACATGAAAATGCAATTACGATAAAATATAAAATATGAAATTATTTTATATTAAGGGAGAATTGCATCTATATCCTTACAAACTTAAGTAAATTACACCTATATCCTTACAAACTTTTAAACTACATCTATATCCTTCTAAAACTTAAGTAATTACACCTATATCCTTATACCTATTTTATTAATTTTTAATGCATTTTAAAATAATTAATATATATCCTTAATATAATTTAAATGTTAAATTCCTAATCTACCCTTATCCTTCTAAGTTGAAATCCCTTATGATTCTCTTTTTCTCTTCAAATTGCCAACCCTAATTCCCATCTCCATATCACCATCCCATCTTATAGTCAAATAAAATTAAGGAATTAAACATTTAAAAATAAAAATGAAGTATCAGCGCCTCCATGGATGACGGCCACCCAACTTTGTAAGACTCTTCATTTCATCCAGGAATGATGAATTAAATATAAGGTAATTATCATATATATATTATATATATATATATATATATATATAATAGAATCAATTTTGTAAATTGTTCGAGAGATGCAAACTATCATTATAAAGCCTTTTTTATAAACACTTTATTCATTTTACTTTCTTGTTTATCAATAGATTTAGTTGATGTTGGGTTTTATCATATTGCTTCTAAATTCCTAATAAACCCATATATATATATATATATATATTGCAATTCTGAAATATATTTTATTTGACTACAGGATGATGTGGTGTGGTGGTGGTGGGTTGGCATGTCTAGAGATGGGGATTAGGGTTGGGAATTTGAAGAGAAAAAGAAAAGAATTAGGGATTTTAATTTAAAAGGATAAGGGTAGATTGGGGATTTAATATTTAAATTATATTAAGGATATTTATTAATGATTTTAAAATTAATAAAATAGGTATAAGGATATAGGTGTAATTACTTAAGTTTTACAAGGATATAGATGTAGTTTAAAAGTTTGCAAGGATATAGGTGTAATTACTTAAGTTTGTAAGGATATAGATGCAATTCTCCCTTATATTAAATACATGGAATATTAATCAAAAATGAAAAAGTAATTTAAATACATATAAAAAGTGAGAAAAAAATGTTTAATTAACAACGTGGGTAGAGAGAAATTTAGACGGGGGCTATCTCCGTTAACTTCTTAGAGCATCCATAATGGAGGTTCTTTCTGAGCTTCTTCATGGGGTTTTTAAAAGAAACTTCACTGTGGGACAGAGGTTCTTGCCTGGTTACAGGTTCTTATTGGAACCCAGATGCTTGAACAAGAACCCAGGTTCTTGTAATGTTTTTCTTTTCTGTTATACAATAACTTACATAAATAAAACTTACAAATGGAAGTGACGTTTTTGTAATAATCTCCATTGTAGAGTTTTAAGGAGGATCTTAGTTTTTTTTTTGGAAGAGGTATCCCAGACCACATTGGACCGAGACTAATCCTCAACAGTTTTTGGCCGAAGCCCGACTGCTAAAGCATGCAGCCCGGGGTCGAAGCCCCCGTACTTCCAGAATGCATCCCCCAGGGCTCGAACTCGGGTTCACTACTATGTAGTGCCCAAGCCTTACCGCTAGGCTAACACTCCTTTGGAGGAGGATCTTAGTTTGTTGAGATGGCAATGACGTTGCAGGAAAAAATATGGTAAGTGAGATTTTTGAAGGTTCCACCAGTATGAATACTCTTAGGATGATTAATAAAGGATTTATTTAAAACCTAATGATTTGGCATTTTTTGATTGGTGGATAGAAATTGCATAGAGAATAATAGAACAGACGATTTCTTTTCAAAAGAACAACCTTTAGAGGGAAAAAATCGTCTATCATAATTGTTTATTTCAGAGATCCAATACATGATATTTGATAAAGTACAAGGACCAAACACGTAATTCACTCTAGTTTTAATAACAGTATAGTTAATGATAATATATTTAATGGGATAGAATAATTACGCATTCGGAGATGCAAATTAAATTCCCACTAAATAATAATATCATTTTCACCTTTTTATAAAGTCATGAAATTGACTACAAAAGTAACAACCACCACTAACCTAGATGAAAACTATATGCTAACATGGTAGTTGAACTTTGGTCGACCAATATATAGAATTTAAATCAAATAAGTTTTTTTTCAAAATGAAAAAACTATAATAACATCGACAAGTAAAAATATGGACCTTGCATTCAATAATCACATTAATGCCAAACGGTTTTTCAACTTAACCAATGTGAAAGAAAGAGTTATAACTTTATAGCCCAATGTGACTTTATGAAGTCGTAAAAAACCTATGTTTTGTATTATTTGTAAGAGTTATTGTATTATCATTATATATAGTTGTAATAATGGAATTTGACATATTAGCATATGTTTATGATGTTGATCATACATTTAGAAATTAGAATATATTTTTAATCTTTTTTCTATCGAATGTTAATTTTATAACAAGTTGATCATGCATTTAAAAATTGTTAGTGTACATATTGGCCCATGGGCCTCAGCCCATTAGGGTTAAATAGTTAGCTTCTTAGTTAAGCTTTCCCTGTATATAAATAGGGTTGTTATACCTCTTTTGTAAATCATTCTTTTCAAAATCAATACAGATTTCTCTAATCCTTTTCCAATTCTAACATGGTATCAGAGCATTAGGCTCCTCAAATCCCGAGTTGGGATTCTCTTTTCCGAATCAGTTTTCCCTTTTCCGAATCGGAGTTCATCTTTTCCGATTCGGATTTCTCTTTCCCGAGTCGGAGTTTTTCTTCTCTTTCCGAACCCCTTTTCCGAATCGGATTTCCGAATTCAATTTCCGAATCGGAAAATCCGAATTCGTTTTCCGAACCAATTTCCGAATTCAATTTCCGAATTCTTTTTCCGACCCCCTTTTCCGAATCGGATTTCCGAATTCATTTTCCGAATCGGAAAATCCGAATCGGATTTTTCTCTCTCTACTGAATCGGCTTTCGAGTTGGAAAATCTTTTGATTTCCGAAGTCGAAACCCGCTCTCCAAGTCGAAACTCTGCCTCTCTCGTTTTACACTCTCTCCTGAATCGGCTTTCGAGTTGGAAAATCTTTTGATTTCCGAAGTCGGAACCCGATCTCCAAGTCGAAACTCTGCCTCTCTCGTTTTACAGTATTTTCCGAATTGCCCTTGTTCCCTTACCTACCATGACTTCGAACCTCACTCATTCGAATCCCATATCTGTTACTCTCAATGGGAATAACTACATCATCTGGAATCACCACATGACCATCCTCTTGAAATCTCATGGTCTTTACTCTTATGTCACCGGGACAACTGCAGCTCCAACAAGAACTGCAAACGAATCCACGACCGACTATGCCAAGCGTGTTAATGAGTGGGACATTAACAATGCTAAAATCCTTGGGTTCATTAATGCCTCAACAACCGCAGAGATCAATCAACAATTCCTTGGCTTTACGACTGCCAAAAGCCTTTGGGATTTTCTGACAAAGCGCTACTCAGTCACTGGCCTTGCACACCAGTATCAGCTATGGGTAACTTTTCAAACCAAACGGCAACTTCTAGATCAACCAGTCAGCTCCTACATCTCTGAGATGCAAGCCATTCGCGATCATTTGAACATGGGTGCTCCCCAAGTCCATGATAACACCGCGACTCTCTATCAGGCTTACTTCAATCAGTTACACCTGATCACCATCCTCATGGGTCTTCAAGACAAGTACGAGAATGTACGAGCCTCCCTTCTACATAGGCATCCTCTTCCCTCGCTTGACGATGCCATCACAGAACTACTGAGTGAAGAAACACGTCTTCAACTCCGAACTCCCGCCCCGGCTCCATCTGAATCAGTGTTCTATACCCCTTCCAGCTCCAAGCCAAAGGGAAAAGGCTTCCAGAGTTCTTACAACAAACCTCAGGGAAAACCGTCAACCAATGAGTGCGCGTTCTGTCACTCACCTTCTCACTTCCTGGTTGATTGCCCAAACAGAAGATGCAAATACTGTGGCATTCAACATCCTCGTCACCTCCTCTCTGAATGCCCTCAAAACCCGAAGAAACAGCAGTCTTCTGCCAGATTCACTGCTCCACATGAGCCCTATAGCTCACACAATCAGTCGGCGGCCAGATTCGTTGCTCCACATGAGCCTACTGGAATGCCTATCGCTGCATCTGCATCCTCATCACCAGATCTGATAGATCTTATGCGCCGGAATCAAGAACTTATGGCGCAACTTATGACCGGGTCCATGGGGATGAACCCTCCTCACTCAACTCCTTCAGGTCCCTCAGGTACTCTGTGGATTTTTGACTCTGGGTGCTTCAACCACATGTCTCCTTATCCCACTGGTTTTATTTCTAAGCGACGTTCCCCTCATCCTACTGTGGGATTGGCGGACCTTTCTCCTAAGCCGGTTCTATTTGAAGGAGATGTCTTTACAGAAAATATTCAGTTACCTGAAGTCTTACATGTTTCAGACATAGCAATAGGCCTTGTATCCCTTACGCAACTCCAAGAAATGGGCTTACTAATGTTCTTTGATTTTTCTGGTTGTGTTATACAGGATCCGAAGACCAAGCAGACCCTTGGTGTAGGCCGTAGAGTTGGACGGGTTCTCGAAGTCGTCTACATTCGGATTCCTCTTTCGTCTCCAAGAGTCGTTGCTTCAGTATCTCCTTCGTCTTCCCTTGATCTATGGCATGCTCGTCTGGGTCATTTATCTTCCAGTAGAATAAAAATGTTAGCTAGTTCAGGATCCTTAGGTCATGTTACTTCTTCTGACATTTCCTGTCTACCCTGTAAACTTGGCAAACATCATGCCCTTCCTTTTGACACTAATGAATCTAAATCCTTTTCTCCTTTTGATTTAATTCACTCTGACGTATGGGGACCAGCACCACATCCATCTATGGGTGGTGCTCGGTATTTTGTTATTTTTATCGATGATCATACTCGCTTCACCTGGATATACCTTATGAAGCATCGGTCAGAGCTACCTCAGCTCTACATTACTTTTGCTCGCATGATTCAAACACAATTCTCGAAACCCATAAAGATTCTTCGTGCCGATAATGCCATGGAGTACAAAGAATCCTCTCTCCTTGCCTTCCTCGGATCTCAGGGAACAATTTCCCAGTACTCCTGTCCTGGCACTTCCCCACAAAATGGTCGTGCTGAACGCAAACATAGGCATATTCTTGATACGGTCCGCACCCTGCTTGTCTCTGCAAAATGTCCTGCCCGCTTCTGGGGAGAAGCAGCCTTTACTGCCGTCTATACCATCAATCGACATCCTACTCCCATACTCCACAACAAATCTCCCTATGAAGTCTTACATGGAGTTCTCCCAGCTTATGATCTCCTCAAAGTCTGGGGATGTGCGTGTTTCGTTCAACTTCAACCCCATGAACACAACAAACTTGAACCTCGTGCCCGCCTATGCCTCTTTCTCGGATACGGCATTGAGCACAAAGGGTATCGCTGCTGGGATCCTGTATCCAAACGCTTACGTATATCCAGAAATGTTACCTTTTGGGAACATGTTTCCTATTATTCCCTGCCTGACACTGAGTCTCCACCCATCCCTCTATTTCCTGAGTCTGCTCCACCTATCCCTCCAACTCCTCCTCCTGCTTCTGACATTCTGGGTCAGCCCTCTGATCCTGCACCAACTCCTCCGCCTACACCTGAGGTATCTGCTGAATCTCCGGATCCTGGACCATCCACGTCAGAACCTGTTCGCCGCTCTGATCGGGTAAGACAAGTTCCTGCTCATCTTCGTGATTATCACTGCTATGCCACCTTATTATCCAATCATGAACCAACTTCATATAAGGAAGCTGCCTCTTGTTCACAATGGCAAGCAGCTATGCAGGAGGAACTTCGTGCTCTCGCCAAGGCCCACACATGGGATTCTGTTCTGCTTCCATCTGGCAAGCGACCCATTGGTTCGAAATGGGTCTTCAAGATCAAAACCAGATCTGATGGTTCTGTTGATCGATACAAAGCCCGTCTTGTCGCCAAGGGCTTCAACCAAGAATATGGGATTGACTATGAGGAGACTTTTGCGCCTGTTGCGCGCATCACATCTGTTCGCAGCCTTCTCGCTATCGCAGCCACCAAGCATTGGCCTCTCTTCCAGATGGATGTCAAGAATGCCTTCCTGAATGGCGATCTCTCTGAGGAAGTCTATATGACTCCCCCTCCGGGTGTCTCCCTGCCTACCGGCCATGTCTGTCGCCTCCGCAAAGCCCTGTATGGCCTCAAACAGGCTCCTCGCGCTTGGTTTGAGAAATTCAGCAAAACCGTGCTCTCATTGGGGTTCTCCGCAAGCAACTATGACTCTGGTCTTTTTACCCGCACTTCTGATTCTGGAAGCATTCTCCTTCTTCTATACGTTGATGACATGATCATTACTGGGGATGATTCTAATGGTATTGCTTCCCTCAAGCAGTCTCTCTCCTCCAGTTTTGAGATGAAGGATCTTGGCGACCTTCACTACTTCCTTGGACTCGAGGTTCTATCTGATGCATCCGGGATTTATCTTTGTCAAGCTAAGTATGTTTCTGACCTTCTCTCAAAGGCCGGCCTTTCGGATAACAAAGTCGCCTCCACACCATTGGAACACAACCTCCACTTGACACCTAATGCGGGCACCCCGCTACAGGACCCCACTCGGTACCGTCAGCTCGTAGGGTCTCTTGTATATCTCACTGTGACTCGGCCAGACATTGCGTATGCCGTTCACACCGTGAGTCAATTCATGGCTGCTCCCTGCTCAGATCATTATGCTGCGGTCCTACGGATCCTTCGCTATCTAAAAGGCACCATGTTTCATGGGTTACACTTCTCCTCCAAGTCCTCGCTACTTCTGCGGGGGTTTTCTGATGCTGACTGGGATAGCGACATGACCGATCGTCGCTCCACCACCGGGTATTGTTTCTTCCTCGGTGATTCCCTTATTTCTTGGCGCAGCAAGAAACAATCTCTCACTGCTCGTTCCAGTACCGAGGCTGAATATCGCGCTCTCGCCGACACAACTCAAGAGCTTATCTGGCTTCGTTGGTTACTTTCTGACATGGGAGCGCCTCAACTGTCTCCCACCCCTCTATGGTGCGACAACAATAGTGCCATCCAGATCGCTCACAATGATGTCTTCCATGAACGAACCAAGCACATTGAAATTGACTGTCATTTCACCCGTCAACACGTTGTGCGCAATACCATTCAACTTCATCCGATCTCAACATTGGATCAGCCCGCCGATATCTTCACCAAAGCTCATTTGCCCGGACGCTTTCGGGAGCTTGTTAACAAACTCAACCTGTCTCGTTCCTCCCCAGATTAAGTTTGAGGGGGGGTGTTAGTGTACATATTGGCCCATGGGCCTCAGCCCATTAGGGTTAAATAGTTAGCTTCTTAGTTAAGCTTTCCCTGTATATAAATAGGGTTGTTATACCTCTTTTGTAAATCATTCTTTTCAAAATCAATACAGATTTCTCTAATCCTTTTCCAATTCTAACAAAAATTATCTTGAACAAGTTTAATCATACAAACAAAGACATGTTGATTTTATAACATATGTTACATAAATAAATGTAGATGCTAGCCTATAAAAGTCCTATGTTTAGTGGGACACTGGGACTTAAACCCAAGTAAAGCTTTTGATGCTTGGTGTTACTTAAATCATCCACCTTGTCTCCTGGCATAAACTAATTAAAATTTATACTAACTTTTTAATCTATTATTTTTAATAATTATTAACTTATTATAGTAATGACAAAGAATGGGAACAAAATTGTCTTAGTTACCTTTCATGTATATCCTCTATACCAACTCGATAATAGTTGCCCTTTATATATTCTATAAACTATAAAAAGACTAACATTGATCTCTACTTGTCACATTTTGTACATCAACTTAGTTGTACCAAGCTCCTCGTCTCCTTGAGGTGTAGCATAGTTGGTTACTAGTTTGTAATATATTTGCTAAGGCTAGCAAGGGTCCAAGCCAACAGTCATAGTGCATTTCGATGTGTTTCAATTCTTCCGAACAAGAGAGAATTTCTTCGAACATTGGCCTAGCTTATGGTTAATGAACTCTTAATTCACCATTTAACGAGACATTATGTACCAATAAAAACAATTAAATCGTAGAATTCCACATGATGTTGCACTTTGTAGGCGTATTAACAAAACGTCCGTCAACACAAATCAATGTTTTGAACCTTTTGACCTAGGATATTTACATTCAAGAATAAGTTATATCTTATTACGAAATATAATATTTAACTTAATGTATAATTCGGTATAACTATTTAAGAGTGAAGTCAACAGTGATGTGGCGGATTGGTTATCGCTCGGGGGTTCATAGCAACCTAACCGAGTTCGAGCCTTCCCGTACGCATGCCTGGAGACATTTAGTGGGGCCATGTTTAGCCCTCAAAACTGCCGGAAATTAGTCGGCAGACACCCTTCTCAAAAACTATTTAAGAGTGAATTGTGATTGATCCTTGTATTCTAATATATATTGCTTTCTATTACGGTCTTTAAGGCATGTCTATTGTGGATTTGTTGGCCTTGTGTTATCCGATTTGTTTTGTCATGGTCTCCCTAACTAATTCCTTCGTTAACTTTGTTAAATCAGAACTATTTTAGTCTTATTGTGTATTCATATATCTTTTTGTTACAAAACAATATTTTTATAGACACAAATACATATATATTTATATAAATATATATGCCGTTCGAAACTTTTGAAAAATGAATGAAGCAAACTCGTTTTCTAAATTTTTATTTTCTTTGGGAATTTTTTTTTGAAAAACTAAAAAAAAAATTACAACCAAATGCACCCTAAACTTTTCCATTTTAAATGATTAAGTACTCCTTGAACGCCAAATGACTTGTATCCCAACAACATTTGGTACAAATTTAGGTGGTGTCCCTTTCCCTTATGGTTGAGTTTGAGTCTGTTGTGGACATTGGCGTAGATTTAGTGAGTCTATCGTGTGTGTGCTTGCCGTTCAACAAAAAGTACTCCTTGAACATTTTTTTCTATAAAATAAAACATCAAACTTTTAGAAAGTTTTTCTTAAATCCTTTTTAACTCAAACTGATTTATAGTCTCTTTTTTACTTCAATATATTCTTACTCTTTTAGGGGTAGTATTTTATTTTTGTTGAAAATATGTAGGCAATCAATTTTTAAAAATTTGATGTCATATATTATTTAGAAATTAATGAATGTTTAAGGACTTAATCATTTAAAATTAAAAAGTTGTCAACAGTGTTGTGGCGGATTGGTTAACACTTGGGGGGTTCATAGCGCCCTAACCGAGTTCGAGTCTTCCCGTGCGTATGCCTGGGGACATTTAAGTGGAGCCATGTTTAGCTCTCAAAATTGCCGGGAGTTAGTCGGGCTTTGGCCCGGACACCCTTTTAAAAAAAATTAAAAAGTTTAATAGGCTTTTCATTCCAAAAAAAATATAGTTCTAGGTTAATCATTCAGAATGTGAAAGTTTAATGTTTTTTTCGTTCAACCAATCTTTTAAAAACGTAATCATTCAAAATGAGATAGTTTATTGGCCTTTTATAACTATTCTCTTGTTATTTATAAAAGCCGAACAAATCCCTATATTAACTTCAACCAACTTAGAATTACCCAAATAGAAAATTACAATAACAACAAAACTAAATCATATCTAATATAAGTAAATAGACAAAATACAAAAACAACAAAACTAAGGCTATGTTTGGCAAAAATAAGCTAGTTGATAAGCTAGCTTATAAGCTAGTCCATCTAAACATGTATCATAAGCTACCCTCTATGCTAGCTTTTTTAAACGCTACTTTGAGTAGCTTTTTGAAAGTTTTTTGTAGTTTTTTTCAATTATACCCTTACTAATATTAGTTATTAAATTCTAAGATAAGTTTTTTGGTCATTTTACATACTTATAAGCTAGTTTTTGTCAAACATAATTTGTTCAAAATCTAGCTTAACAATCAACAGTTAGTTTACAGGTATTAGCTAGTTTGTTAAACGTAGCCTAAATCTCTAATATAACTAGTTTTTTTTTTAATTTCAAACGAATCAAATCAAAAGGTAATATCATATTTTGTTTATTTTAATATATATATATATATATATGTGTGTGTGTGTGTGTGTTTGTCTAGGAAAATATTATCTTTAATTTTTATAGAAAAAAAAAGCAAAAAATATAAGCAAAAGAACTTTGATGAGTTTTGATTTAACAGACTTAATAAAAAAATCAAAAAGGTTGATTAAAGAGACCATAATTAAAACAAATTAAATAGCACAAAAGATGGAATTTACAATACGACATATCACATAAACCATAGAGAAAAAATATCAAACATAAATTCCCAATCCAAAATTCACTCTACTTAATTAATCTTCTTTAGAAAGCGAATATAACTTTGATAAAATAACTATCAACTTGTTGATGAAAAATGGCAAGATAATATATAAATAATTATCCTTGTCCATTAATTAGTTAATTATATATTTCTCAACTTTTTTAAAGCTCAGAAATTGACTATACACTCAACAACCACCGCAAAATATATCTTTTGGATTTTATCGGATTCTTGTGGACACAATAAGGTAATAATTATAGATTTAAAGTCCTTTAATAATCATAATTACTATGATATATATATATATATATATTTTTCCAATTATAGTTAAAGATATCATATTACAAAATAATATAAGATGTCCTTTCACGCCAATAAAATCATAGATCAACCTCAGACTATAAAATGTTTATATATAAAAAGGTTTATTATAAGCTTAAAAAACCATATACAACTATAAGATCCAAATCTTATAAAAATCTCTGCGTTTGTCCCGTAGTCATGATACTATAACTGGAAACGGCGTAGTTTACCATTTTTGTACCACATAGTAATGATTTGAAATTTCTACCATGTGATTCGATATTTGGCCGACATCAACAAAAAAAATGTGACCGGAAGTTAGTTGGTAAGTTAGTTGTGTTTGGCAAACTAGTTGATAAGTCAGCCGATAACTGATAAGCTAACCGTTGACTAATAAGCTGGTTAGTAGGTGATAAGCTAGCTTATGACTAAATTACGTTTACCAAAACTAGCTTAGATATGGGTTGTACAGTAAAGAGACTATATATAGTCAAGTTCATTTGTTAAACCAAAAAAGGGAATAAACCGTGTGAACTCATGGTTGCATAGGTAAATCAATGAAAAATATTTTGTGGAGTTTTTTAATATGATAAAAATGTTTCATATACTTTATTTTTTGATGAAATTGTTTCATATTTCGGTGTTTTTAATGTAGAAATGAAAAGGTTTCATACGAATAAGAAAAAAACGTGAAACAATTCCATCAAAAAGTTCAAACATGAACTCATATTTCATTGTGAACATGAGAACCACTAGTATCGCGTCACGTGGTAATATTCAGTTAGAATATTCATGTATTATTTAGTTTGAATAAAGGTAAAGCTTAGGCGTGCGATTTAGAGTGATTGTCCCTAAGATTTATTCACTCTACATGTACACGTCTGAATAAACCTTAGGTGTCAATTCATATTTCCACATGTCACAATTTTAGTGGTCCTTACGTATGAAATGAAATATGAGTTCACATTTGAACTTTCCTCTATAAATATTATATATATATATATATATTACATTATTTTGGAGAACCTTACATTTAGATATGATATATTGATCTAATATAATTGAACTTGTTTGATTTAGTTTTTATTTATTTTGATCTAATTCTCTTGTTTAAGATTTTGTTAATAGTATTTATATAGAATTCAACTTGAAAGACATTTTGATTCTATAGAAGAAAATGTATGAGAGTAAACGAACCCAAATTCCTTCTCGTATACATCAAACACATGATTTTGTTATTTAAAATATCTTGGACATAGCCAAACATATGGGTCTACCGTTTCGATGGGATCGAAGATCTTAAATCCCTTATGATATTGATGTGTTGGAATAAAAAAGAATATGCTTGTTTGTTTTTTCCTTTCATTTCTTCTCTATTTCTTTTTAATACTTTGTTATTAGCTAATTGCTTAACTTATGTTAAAAAAACATGTGTTTTAATGTTAGTCTAATAATTATATTTTCTAATAAACAAAAGAACATAAACACTTTTATTGGTATAATGAGAGAAATTGTATCCATCTCATAACTAGAAGTAGAATAGAAAAGTAGATATTTACATTTGGAATCAAAACAGATATTTTAAATAAATTAAAATAGTAATGTGAACACTTTTTTAGGGCAGAGTTATGTAAGAAATTTTGATAAATTTTAAATAGTTAATATCAGTTTCTTGAGTGGTGTTGAAGTGGTGTCGTTGAAAGATCAACTACGACTTATTTGTTCTTGTAAAGATTCTCGGGCCACCGGTGTCGATGAGATTGCTACGCAAAGAACACCCAAAAAAACTGACTTATGAGGTTGAGGTTATTCAGAAAAAGTACTTTATGCACCATCCATCTACAAGAAAGTGACTTTTGGGTGATGGTACATCTGAACCAACCATCGTACAATACTATTGACTTTTGATGTAATTCAGGGCGTATATACAAGGAGCATATGCACTTACATGGTATCGACCAAAGACTTGCTTCAATAAATCAACCATTTCAAGAGAACCAGAAACTTACTCGTATACTCTTATACAGCAAGTGTTTAAGCATAAAATACAACAATGTAAAGCATTAAGTGGTGGATCTAAAAATGTTTAACAGTTGTATCAAACTAATTTTGTAATATAAAGCCCTAAAAATTAAATATAAAATTTTTTTATGTACTATGTTTTTTCGGCTATTTTTAATCGATTATATAAAAATTAAATAATTAAGTCATTAAAATTGATATATTAGTTTTTTTTTTAATTATCTCTTAAAATTTATAAAACTAACTACTTGTTGGTGCAATTCGAGTTTTTCACTTGATGATATATATGATTGGATCGAGATACAGCAAATAAACTCTGAAATCTATAAAGTTATCCCCAAATATAAAACTAAAGAACCTACAAATTAGTCCAAAATTTAACCCCCAAAATCTTATACAAATTAACCCCAAATTAAGTCTAAACAAATACCTAGAGTTTATGCCTTTATGGAGTTATGACCAAATATACACAAAACACTATAAAGAGTTGGTCTAACATGTTATTATGTCAATGTTATAACATTAGTATTACCAATTAAATTTAACCAAATAAATTCTAATAACAAGTTTCTATTCGTGTAAAATTTTATTTAAAAAAGAGTTTCACCTTATTATTCATGCTAGTTTTTTATTAAAAAATTCAAGAAGGATCAAGAATAAACATCAGAGACAAATGTATACTTATGAAGAATATATATTGAACTTATCTTACATGAACGTTAGTAACCTTAATTTTTGTTATTTTATTTTTGTTGCTATTAAAAATATAACTAATTACTGAATTTTCCATACACGCATGCCATTAATGTTTGAAATATTATTTGGTATGATTAGATCTTTTTGACGGTGTAATTTGTAAAAGAAACGAGTAAAGATTTGGATGTGGATGATAGAGAGCGCATACTTTTTATATATCCCCAAAGAGCTATTAGATGAGAAGAGACTTCGCGCCTCGTCCGAGAAGTTGTAAGAGAAGGATTTCCCGTGGCGCAACAGTTCTTCCATACCAACGTAGCTGCCCGGTGTTGCGTTAGCAACAACAAATGAAATAAAAGAGCAGTATTTCCTCATGAAAAAGCAAAGAACACCCAATCCTTACTCATAGTATAGTGCAAGTTAGGTTCGGGTATAGCAGGAAACCTCGACCATTATTAAATGTAAATTAGTTATTACTTAATTCGTTAGTTAATATGATAAGAGTTTAAAATAAAATCCGAAAAAGAAAAGGGGTACATTAAAAACACTAAAGTCTTAAGAATGTGGTATAAAAATAAAACCTAACTTATTTCTAATCACCATCCATAGGCTAAGCGTACCACTTGAATTGGGTATTTGGTTGGTGTTGCTGGGTAAAATCGGGTTCACCCCCATAGTAGTACACATGAATTGGCATTTTGGTGGGTGTTGGGAGTGGGCTCCAACTCGGCCTTCTATGCCCGAGCATTTCTCTCTCTCTCCCTCTCTCTCTCTCTCTCTCTCTCCTCTCTCTCTCTCTCTCTCTCTCTCTCTCTCTCTCTCTCTCTCTCTCTCTCTCCCTTCTTTCTTTCTCTCTTTTATATATAATTATATATAGTATTAGGTTTAAATGAGAACTGCTAAAAAAAATACAAATATATATATATATATATATATATATTAGGTTCAAATGATAAGTGCTAAAAAATGAGAGAGTAGACAATTGATCTCCACCACTCATCAGGTCAATAAAGGCGGTTTTGACCGGTCATCCTCCTCGAATCGCGTTAACCCTCCTTGATCGCATCCTCCAAGACCGGTCAAAGCCGTATTTATTGATCGGATGAGTGGTGGAGATCACTTCTCTACTTCTCATTTTTTAGCACTTCTCATTTGAATATATATATATATATATATAATTAAAAAAATGAAAAAATGTATGAATTTGGTTGTGGGTAAATAATGTAGTGCTACAAGTTGGATAGGTGTTTGTGAATAGATAATGGAAAGCTAATGTGACAGATTTGGGCTTTGGGTGTTGGGGACAGTGGTACTCTTAGCCTTAGGCATGGTTATTGGCGAAGTTGGGGTAGGGGAACCAATCTGCATCCATGTCCCATATCCTCGTCCATGTTGGGGATATGATCACATCCTCATCCCCATTCTAAAAGGAGAATCAATTCCTAAACTGAGAATCGGTGGTTTTTCCCATTTATGTGAGATATGTCAGTGTATAAATGACATATTTCCAAAATTTTGTTTTTATGCAGTATCCTATATTCATATGCTAACAAAATTAAAACATCATATCTAATTGTTTGCTAAACTGCTTACGGCTCTCTATGTTTTATATCTAAAAAAGTTAAACCAATTTAGGGAATGAATATAAGAAGCAAGGTCAAGATACTGTTTCTAAATCTAAAAGATATTTAATCTATAAATAATATATGTACAATGTATTTAATAATAATATATGTGTTATACGAGGATATATGGGTCGAGCGGATCACGTTACCGGCCCCTTTCCCTCCTCGGTTTTAACCTTCTGGGATCCCTATCCCCACCGATCTTGCAGGGAATCGCGGCCCCATTAGAACGTGTACATCGGGTTCCCAATAGGATAATTTTTCATTTCCATGCCAACCATCCTCAAGTTTTTTTTAATGGGTGTCCGAGCCTATAACCTGACTAATCTCTGACAAGATTAGGGCTAAAGTATACCCCTTTGAAAATGTCCACAGGGCTAAGGCTATCAGTACCCCAACCCTCCCAACCTAACTATCAGCTGACACATCAGCTTTTCTCCAACCCTCTCTTAACTCTCTACAACCCGTACCCCAACCCTCCCAACCCTCTCATATAAAACACACACTACACACACACACGAGACACACACAACACGTAGCGGTGTGGTGAAGCCGCTCAGCCCCCAACCCGTCGGCATCAATGGTTGCGTACCGCAGCCCGACGGACTCGAGCCCGCTGAGCCACGGCTCGCAGTACGCATAGCCTAAACCATGCTCAAGTTGGAGGTGCAATGTTTCTTAATTTCCTATACAACCCCTCAAGAGACTCTTTTTATTTTATCAAGATTTTAAAAAATAAACAAATGTTATAATAAAAGTAGCAAAAGTTTAAAAAAAAAAAGAAAAAAAGAAACATCATTATGGTTATTACATGGGAATAACATTAACATATTATACGTTTAAAAATCGAATGCTTTATGCTTACAACACGATTGTTATTTTGCAAATTAAAGTACCAAAAACCTTTACCTTATTATTTTTGTTCTGAATGGCTTTTATTTTAGTGCGACAAATAAGTGAATAACCCCTACCCTACTACAGTACAAGAAACGTGTAAACAAGAAATATTATATTTGTTCAACAAAATAAAGACAACAAAAAAAATCTTGATATTTATAAACAGTCATATTTGTCTCTCTTTTATTGGTTCTTCACGTTAGATTGCAAAAACAACTTTCGATCATTCAAAAAGACAACACAAAAGTTCTACTTAAAGTGAAACAAGTTACCAAATTAGAAAAAAATATCAATCCAACATTATTCAAAGTTTTCATGTGGGAAATAATAGAACTCCAACATATATTACATAATCATTTTCCCCCAAATTTTACTCAAAGTTAAGGTGCACCCATAGTCAATCAGACCCTACCCGTTCGACCCGAGTTATTCCGTATCGGACGGCAAATCGGACGGTCCACCGGGGACCGGCTCGGCCAACATCAGTGCTCGCAATCCGGGTCTGAGTTCCCGATCGAAGAAGTCGTTGTATTCCTCTTTGTCTCCGCCTTTCTTTTTAACTTCGACCACTCTTATATCGTCCGTTAACTCGAAAATCTCCGCCCCGATCGTTAAGGGGCCTTTCTCCCCCTCCCGCGACCCTTCCAAACTAACCCGGAAATCCTTCTTCCGGACCGTAAAGCTTACCACTTTCGCGATCTCCTCGAGCTTCGAAATTATGTTCGGAACCGACGCACCCGACACAAACCGCGACTCCTCGCCTCCGTCCTCAAACAACCCGGACAAACTAAACCCAGGAGAGAACGAAATCAAATCGAACGCGTTCAAACTCGCAGGTCTCGGCAAGCTCACGAGCCGCTTCCGCGTCTCGACCTCCGCCACCGGCGATTCCAAATACGAAGAACGATCCGACGCGTAGTCATCGATCCCGTCCCCTTCGATCTCCCCATCCTTCACACTACAAATCTTATCCTCATCGAAATAGAACTTAATATGCCGAAACCCCTTTTTAAACCACCGATTCTCCATGATCTCCGGGATCGTAATCCGGGTCTCGGGGTTCGTATTTAACAACCGTTTCAACAACCTCGATAGCTCCGGCGAGAACCACCGCGGACATCGGAACTCCCCTTTGTAAATCTTCTTATACATAACCATAACATTCTGATCATTAAACGGCAAATAACCCGCCATCAACACGAACAAAATCACCCCACACGACCAAATATCAACCTTGGCCGCCTCGTACCCTTTCCGCCCCAAAACCTCGGGCGCAACGTACGCCGGGGTCCCGCAAAACGTATGAAACAACCCGTCCCCCCTAATCTGCTCCGATATCGCACTAAGCCCGAAATCCGAAACCTTCAAATTCCCATCCTCATCAAGCAAAATATTCTCAGGCTTCAGATCGCGATGGAACACGCCGCGGGCGTGACAAAACCCGACGGCAGAAATGAGCTGTTGGAAATAGGTTCGAGCCACGTCTTCCTTTAACCGCCCTTTGGCGACCTTATTGAACAATTCTCCGCCTTTAACATACTCCATGACGAAGTATATCTTCGCCTTGGTCGCCATCACCTCGAACAATTGTACGATGTTCGGGTGGCGAACACGGCGGAGGATCGAGATCTCGCGCTTGATGTGCGAGATCAAACCGCCTTTCAGGATCTGCTCCTTATCGATGACCTTAATGGCGACGTACTCGTTGGTTTTCACGTTTCGAGCCAGGTAGACTTTAGAGAAGGTGCCATGGCCGAGGAGCTTTCCGATCTCGTAGCGGCCCAAGAGGAGGAATTGGCCTTCTTTTCTGGTGGTGGGTGAGCTTGCGGCCATGGCTATGGCGGCTAAGTTTGTTTAAGGGTTTGGGGGATTTTTAGAAGAGATTGGAAGTGGGAATTGGGGTTTGATTAAACATTTTGGGGGGTTTGGGTTTGGGTTTGATTGTGAATCTTGGGTGGATTTTTGTTGATGATGTTTGTGAGGTGTATAGAGACACAGGTTTGTTTGTTTTTGTGGTAGTGTCAAAAGAAAGGGTTTGTACTTTATATAATACTTAATAAGTATCCTTCCTATGTGATGCCCAACCAATCTCCTACATGTTCCCTCACTATATCAAGTAAAATTTTATATTGGAAAATTTTACACAAACAAGTATTTTGGTTGTGACATGTAATAATAATAAGTTAGTTTATTTTTTAGATACATTTTTTAATGAATATAAAGTGGTTTATTGAAATGTTATTTTTTATTTTGAGTCTTAAAGAAAGAAATGTAAGAAAGGAGAGTTTTGATTAACCATCTTTAACAAGCTAACCAATTTATTAAAACAACTAACAGTTTATTCAACTAATTTATTGAAATGTTATTTTAAGTAGCGTTTTTTGAAGGTTTTTTTGACCTTTTACAATTATAATTTTCATTAATATTAATGGGATGTTTGGGAGCGCTTACTTATTTGAAGATGCTTATAACTTATTTCCTTCCTAATGAAACGATAAGTTGTTTTTTAAAGTGTTTGGATTAACTTATCTTTTCTGAAAAAGCTGATAAGGAATTTTTGGAAAACAAAACATTCTAACTTTTTAGACATGGAGATACGTTGATAAATATTTTTCATTGTAACCATTCCCAAACACCCCTGAATGTTATTATTATAAATAAATATTAAGTACTAATAAATATGAAGTTATAGTAATTAGATTTAACTATGATTATATATTAGTTATAATTATTAAGCTTTTTTTATATTTGTATTTATAAATTCTACATTTATAGTATATATAATTATATTCTTTTAATTAATATTTTTTTGGCAGCAAAATGAAAAAACTAATGAGAGAGTTTCATGGGATTTTGGCGGCTATACCCATAACGGTGCTCCCCTTTGCACATATACCCATACCATAACGGCGCCATAACGGCCCCATAACGGCGCCATAACGGCCCAAAACGCCGTTATAACGGCGTTTTGGGCCGTTATAACGGCGCAATATGCATAACGGCCCTTATAACGGCTTTTTAAGGGTATTAGTGCAAAGTGGGGGTGGGGCTATGGGTATACACATCAATTACCCGAGTTTCATCATGGTCATCATCCCTCAAAAAACAACCCTTTCAATTATATATATTATTAAAATTTTTAGTATCTTGTGAGTATTAATTAACCGGTAATATCATTATAATTCTATTTTAATTATATTATTAAATATTTGTAATTAATTATTTATTAAAGATACTTTTTTTGGTCATATTAAATACTCAAAAACTAATTTATGTCAAACATATTTTATTAATAAGCTATCCACATTTGCAGACCCAAATATAAAACAAAAATTAATAGAAAACTGACTAGATTGTATTTCTTTGTGCCTTTTTAGCTAGGTCCATAATGGATATTGCAAATTTATTAACATTTGAGTAAACCCACAAGAGAAATAACTAAAAACCAATATTGAGTTGTATAATGGCTATTTAAGTCAATTTTCCTTTTAATTATTCATTCTCGGGTTGGTTATGGTAACTCTAGTTATTTTTCGTTAAATCACTGACTTACTAAGATCAATGTAAAAGTATGGTTTGGTTTTCATATGAAGGTTTAATTTGGGTTTTTACGTGAATGTTTGGTATTTCCTACAAAGGTTTATTATTTTGGTATGATGGTTTTACGAGATTAACTTGTTCAAGAGCTCTAATGTAATAAATTACAGGTCTCATAAAAATCGGATGGAGTTATGTAATCCAAGTCTATTACTTACAAGTTGTCTTCTTTTGCTAACCACCTAAAATGTAGGTAACCCACTTACATAATTGTATCTTATGTTTTATATTTGAACAATATTTATTCCATAAGTACTATACATAGAAATTAAATCAAGTGCATAATTTTGATTATTTTCATGACATTAGTTAGGAGTTAGGGGTATTCACGGTTTAATCCTCTAGACACAAACTAAATTGCACATAGAGCGGTTTAAAATTTTTCCAAACTAAACCAAGGTCGTAATTGACCAAATTGGTTAAATCAGATCACAAAAGACAATTTGATCTGGTCAGTTTGAGTTTTTTGATTTTATGAAACGGTATCCTAGGCATTTTGCCTAGACTAATCCCTGATATAATTGACTGTTAAACGTGCAACTTTGTGATAATTCTTCAGTGGCCACAAGTCATTAACACTTCGATTTGAACCCGAGATAGATTGGTTATTAAGCCACATTCCCCACATGCCTTAACCAGTATGTCACAAGTCTTGTGGTTTATGCGATTTGAGTTTTTATGGGTTCTAAACTAAAAGGATAACATCTAATCATCTATATCGAAAACTATCGACATAGCATTATTAAAGAAAATCGTGTACATGATTAAAAAAGAAATGTCTTCCTCAACAATTAAAAATAAATAAATAAACATTCAGACAATTGAAAAAAAGTTAAACAATTGATCAACAATGGTTAAAATTTTGAATAAACATGCATTAAGCAAATCTAAGAACGATTTGGACTTTTGGATTTGAATTTTTGTCAAACTTTAGAATTTTATCAATTTAAATAACACAACCAATTATGAAAGTGAAAAACAAAATGAACTTTTTTAGTTAGATCATAAAGTTTGAGCCAATAACATGAAATTAAGGTTGTGTTTAGCAAACCCACTGATAAGTTAATTAGTTGTTGATGGATAAGTTAGCTAGTGATAAACTAACCTATGATTAAATTATGTTTGACAAAATCTAACTTATGAGTGTTTAAAATGATCAAAAATGATATCCTGTGGTATAATAATTAATATTAATAAATGTATAATTGGAAAAAAAAAACTACAAAAAAAAAATCCTGAAATGCTACTTTAACTGGCGTTTCAATAAGCTAGCTTATGAGCCATCCAAACATATATTAGTTTATAAGCTAGCTTATTTTTGCCAACACAACCTAAATATAATTACTACATTACATATATTCTTTTGAGTGTCATTTCGGTCTAGACCACTCAAGAAAATGTTCTTTTGATGGCCGGATCGGACAACCAAACCACTAAAGCACTATAAAAAACCTATTTAATTTGGTCGACCAATTTAAATGGTCCAACAATTTTTATAACACCTCTAAGATACGATATAAAAATTAATAAACGTGTTTATATCTTGACTTTTTAATAAAGAAGGATAAAGCATAACCTATTCATTTCAACTTCATATAAAAGGAGTGGGGCTCGTTGGTGAGAACTAAATGAACTTTAATATTTTTACTCGTATATTGTATTTTAAAAAGTAGTTCTTATAAACTCCATCGACATACCACATAGTAATTAATGAACGTGTATCAACCAAACATATCATATGTTAAAATAAGAAGTCATAAAAAAAACTTAACGAAGAAGTGTTATATATAGCCGTATGTTAAAATTTTCAGTTTTTTTCGTTGTATAAAATTACATGTGATTTTATATATGAGTGAAATTTTTTTTGTTTTCTTAAACAATTAGCGTTTTCATTTGAACATTTATTTCTCTCTCTCTCTCTCTCTCTCTCTCTCTATATATATATATATATATATAGTCGGGTTTAAATGGAAATTTAAATTTGAATTTGAATGCAAACGTGAGGACAACCGACAACGTGCCTCGTGTTCAATTCAGTATACAATTTGAATAATACATAATTATTCATACTGGATATTACACATTATTCAAAGTGAAAAATAGATTATACAGACTGAATAATACAATATTCAGTATTATTCAATCTGAATAGTATATTATTCACCTTGAATAATGCATAATATTTAGTCTGAGGGGCTGTTTGGTAGTTGCTGAAAGGTTTGGAGCTGAATGGTTGAGAGGTCAGAATGGTTGAGAGGTTCTGAATGATGTAGTGAAGAATGAAATATAGTTGTTTGATAAATATTCTGAATGAGCAGTTTGAAGAGCAACAAATGACCATTTTACCCCTCTACAAGTTTATCAACAATATTGATTTTGAAGTTTTGCATTTCATCAACAATAGGCATCTTTAAATTGTGCAAATTTATCACCAATATCCAATTGAAGTTCTGCAATTTCATCTACAATGCCCATTTTTAAATTGTGCAAATATATGAACAATATCCATTTGAAGTTCTACAATTTCATCAACAATACCCATTTTCAAATAGTGCAAATTTACCAACAACACCCATTTTGAAGTTTTGCAATTTCATTAACAGTACCATTTTGAAGTTTTGCAAATTCATCAAGATTAACCCAACAGATGAAGAAAATATTAATTATTTCATGCTTTTTCAGAAAACCACCATAAATCGACGACCAAATCCAAAAAGAAAAACCCTCCAGATGAAGAACCCTAATTAGTGGTCATCATTGAAGTGGAGTCAAACCATGGCACATGCTTTGTCTAAACACATCGACAGTGATCGGCCACCAAAAAAATTTAGGAGTCAAACCACAAATCAGCCATGGAGAAAGCCAGCTATGGCGCCGGAGATGAGCAGCGATAGTGCTGCTATGCCGGAGATGAGCAACGATGGCGCCGGAGGAGCGCCGGGCCGGGAAGAGCATTGCCTGAGGAGCACCGGAGCCGGAGAAGGCCAGCGTCTAAGCTGGAGAAGGTCAGGGCTGGAAAAGATAAGCGTGGAAGATGAGTGTGCGATGTGTTTGAAATGGAAGGGAAGGGTAACATTGGTATTTGCTTACATCTGAACCATTTGCATCACCTACCCACTCAAGGATACAGAGGCTTTTGTAATGATTCAGAGGCTTCTTTTTTTTGCCAAACACTCCTGACCTCTGAGCGATTAAGAGGCAACCTCTTAATGGTTACATTAAGAGCTAAACAAACAGCCCCTGAGTAATGTTGTATTATTCATATTGAATATGTCACATGATGCGCTCTCCGTCCTCAGGTTTTCAATGAAAAATGAGTTTATATTTGAGCTTTGTTCTCTCTCTCTTTCACTATATATAATATATATATATATATGTGAAAAAAAAATTATATATATATATATCAGGTTAAAATGAGAAGTGGTAAAAATAAAGGATGACATAAATATCCGAACCGAAACTTTTGGGATGGGTATTGGGCCGGGTAAATGGTTATGGGATCGGGTATTAGATATCACCTATTTTACAAATCTTTGAGTTCCTTAAAGAAGGTTTCCATATAAATGTTCGTGTGAGAAGTTAAGGTTAACTTGAGAAGCGTGAGAAGTGTATCTGAACCATTGATAAGTTTAAACTCATGACCTCCAAATGAATTGCGTTTTAGAAAGAAATTGACCTGGCACTTCAGTGCATTGCACTTTTTTGCATCTCATCCTAATGTGCATCTACTATCGATAACTCACTAACTACTCCCCTGAATCCAACCCTATATATAGGGTTAGGTTCAAATGTGAACTCAATTTTGGTTGTGAACGTGAGGACCAATAAAATCACGTCATGTGGCAATATTCACTCTGAATATCATGCATTATTCAGAGTGAATAAAGCTTAGGTAGCATGATTTTAGTGGTCATCACGTTCACTATAAAAGATAGGTTCACATTTAAACTTTCTTATATATATATATATATATATATATATATATAGAGAGAGAGAGAGAGAGAGAGAGAGAGGGAAGGTAAGTTCTTTTGTAATCCAGTTTTTGGTTGTAAACCATCGATTTCATTGGTTATATCAATAAATTTAGTTTACGAAATTATATTATATGATTTATTTTTTGATTAAATTATTTCATATTTCAGTGTTTTTTATGGATATATATATATATATATATTTATATATATATAATTTCAACTTCATCAATGGTTGAGATTACGCTATTTTTTTAATCAATCTTTAATACACAAATTTGTTTTTTGTTTCAAAATCCTTATATGATAATGCCTTGTGTGAAACTGTTATATTGCACACTTGATAGTCAATATTTCGGACCTACAACACTGCATATCGATTAAAAGAAAAAGAAACACACACGTACACACAGGAATGACCATTAATGTGAAGGCCTTAAAAAAATATACCGACATATTCTCCATCTACATTAATGTAAGTTTATGGTGTGTACTTAAACTTTTAATCTTTTTTGTATTTAGAAAAATAAATTATAACTTATGCTTTTTATACAAGATTTCTTGGGATACTTCTTGAAATGATCATAGAAGTATTTTATTTGATGGAATGATTTTGAAAACTTTGGATTTTATAGAAAGATTTGTTATTAGGAGTTTTTGACCAAATGGGTGTTTTTAAAAAACATATTTACCAAATGAGTGTTGTTTTAAACATATTTACCATTTAGGTGTAGTTTTCTATTTAATGGACTTTTAATGCCTAAATATATTTACCATTTAGGTGTAGTTTTCTATTTAATGAGCTTTTAATGTTTTTTTCTTACTTTTCTTTACTATTTTTTACTATTTTATTATTTCTGATTTTTTTAATGTTTTTTAAAGATCATATAAATAAAAGCTTATGTACGGTTAAGTAAAAAAAATATATAAAACAATAATACGGCTCTGAAAAAAATCATCTAAAAACAAACCCGTCCGAAAACCCGAACATTAAAACTGCTATAAAAATGGTGAGGAGTTTGGGTTCAGTTCGGGTTGACATTTTTTAGAACCAAATCTACCGAAAAACCCGAACATTCTAAATATATTTTTTTATTAATGTGAGTATTAATATATACTATTAATATGTTCCAAAAAAATATATAGAAAAAAAAAATCTCAATTACGGTTAAGTTTTTATTGAAAAAACAACAATAAAACTCAAGTAGTGTTAATGTTTTTATTAAAGTTTAAGTATGATTCAGGTTTTCGGTTAATGTTTTCAAGTACGGTTAATGTTTTTATAAAACTCAATTAAATCGGGTTTTCGGATCTTGGTTTTAAAGTTTAAGTATGATTCAGGTTTCAAACAGGTAGTTTGGGTAGGACGAGTTTTGCTCACTCGAAAACATTAACCGAAAACCTGAATCGTACTTAAACTTTAATAAAAACATTAACCGTACGTGAGAATTTTTTTTTCAATATATTTTTTTCGGAACATATTAATAGTATATATTAATATTCACATTAATAAAAATATATTTAAAATGTTCGGGTTTTCGGTAGGTTTGGTTCTGAAAATGCCAACCCAAACTGAACCCAAACTCCTCACCATTTTTATACCAGTTTTAATGTTCGGGTTTTCGGACGGGTTTGTTTTTATATGATTTTTTTCAGAACCGTATTATTGTTTTATATATTTTTTACTTAATCGTAGATAAGCTTTTTATTTATATGATCTTTAAAAACATTAAAAAAATCAGCAACAAAAAAATAATAAAAATAGTAATGAAAAGTAGGAAAAAGGCATTAAGAGTTCATTAAATAGAAAACTACAAATAAATGGTAAATATGTTTAGGCATTAAAAGTCCATTAAATAGAAAACTACACCTAAATGGTAAATATGTTTAAAACAACACCCATTTGGTAAATATGTTTTTTAAAAACACCCATTTGGTCAAAAACTCTGTTATTAGGAGGCTTTAGATTTGGATGGATTTAGTATATCTGGTATATTTGGTTTGCAAGATTTAGAATGAAATTGAATTTCAATAAAAATAATTAAATTATCTTTTTATTAAATGATTACCATTAAAAAAAATTAACATATTGTAAAACAGTATAACAAATCCTATCAAATACCAACTAATTTAATGAAATTTCAAACTCATATATTCATGGGATTTCAAATCAAGATGATTTTTCAAACCTGTTAGGCCATCCGCGGCCATAGCGGTATGGAGCCGGTACCGCTATGGTACCGGCGGTAACACCAAAGAGGGTAATTGGTATGGCCTTCGATATGGAGGAGATTGGTAGGGAGGCACCGTTCAACAAAAAATCTCAACACACACACATATATACATACAATCTATATATATATATAAAGTAATATTTTAATATTTAAATAATAAAGGTGGTATGAGTGGTATGGGTGTGGATGAAATGGTATGGTAGTGGTAAGGTGGTGGTAAAGCTGATGTGGCGCTGAGCTGGCAGCTGGTATGAGTGGTATGAGTGGTACGGCTGTGGATGGCCTTATGTGTAGTGGAACCCTAGTCTGCAATGGGCTTGGCATGGCGGGTTGTAGGGGTTGGGCGGGCTCTGGTACGCCTTTTGGCGGGCTGCGGCTAGGGCGGTGTGGCAACACCGATGTATCCGCTCTCTCCCTCTCTCACATTCTCTTTTCTTTTTCTTTTTCTTTTTAATTGTATTGGATATTTGGTTTGGAAAAGTTCAGGTACTAACAGAGAGGGCTATAAAGAGCTTATAGAGGGTTTATGGAAAAGCTGATGTGACACAGATATAACAGTGGGATCCAAAGGACTCGGGCACTGATGGTCTTAGAATGAAATGGAATTTAATTTTAAATCTCTCCAAATCTAATTCAATTCCCTTTTCCATAAAGAAAAAAAAGTTCAATCTTGAATTTGATAACCAAACAACCTTTAAAAACATCTTTACCTAATTTCTAAAATGAATAAAATAATATCTTTGTTCCCTAAATTGCTCAATTAGATTTTTTATATGATTTTTTAAAATAAAAAAAATAAATAATTCTTCAAGTTTTAGAAAATTCATTAAAAGTTGATGCATAAAAAAATAAATTATTTATCCAGTTTTACTAATAGAGTTGAATTATTTATATTGAAACAATGCATTTACTTAGTACAATAATATAATAATGATAAGCTCTTTAAAATAAAAAAGCTACTAAAGTAAATGAAATTCAATTAAAGAGTTTAACTTTAGAATCTAGTAGATACATATTCGCATGCGTTATAGCGCGAAAAACTAAAAAATATACATAAACAAGTGAATTTATGTATAAAATTTAAGATTAACTAATAAAAAAAACTGAAAAAGATTCGTTCGATTATAAGTCTTCAAACTGATAACATTTGAACTTATTTTAAAGATTTTGATTTGATTATTATAATAATATAATTTGTTAAAAAAATATATTAAGAACTCTTGAAATATTTGCTAAAAATATTTGACAATTAAAAAGATGAAATCTTTAAATTTCAATATTAGAAAAAAAATATATTTAAATTGAAAATAATATAATTAAATCAAAAAAACATAATTAAATAAAAAATATTTAATATTAAACTCGTTTTGTAAGTATTGTCGAAACATTTATAATGGTGTAATTTATTGGAAAAAAACAAAAACTTTAATACATTTTAGTTCATATATATGTTATTTATGTTAAATTGATAAGGATGTAAATTGAAAAGTGAAAAACTAATAGATAAAAAAAATTTAATCAAGTAATTCTAAAAATAGAAAATGTAAATTATAAAATTAAAATTAATAAATTAATGAAAAATTGAGGTAGGTTAATTTTGGAAAATAGTTTTTCCTATTTGTTTGTTCTAAATATGATATTTATACGGTATTAAAAAAAAATAAGAAATACATTAAAAAAGACATGACATCATCAATTATGTATTTTTTTTAATTGACCAATTAAATGTCTCAATTTAAGTATTGATGATGTCAACAAAAACACTCTTTTAATAGATAGTATAGATGAGTAAAGTTCAAATGTGAACTTAATTTTGATTGTGAATATAAGGACAAATCTCAACCACTTTTTCAGTCAATAAAGACAGCTTTCACTGGGTCTCCTCCTTTAATAATTTCCACCCTCCCATAAATCGCGTCAATCCTCCGTGATCATGTCCACCCTAACTGAAGATGTGTATGTGACTCAGATTCGTCCTCACGTTCACAATCAAAATTAAATTGATATTTGAACCTAACCTTAATATAGATATCTTAGAAAAAGTTATAAAAAGATATTCGCACATAATCTAATAAAATAGGGTAATTGATGTGTATACCCATAGCCCCACCCCCACTTTGCACATATACCCTTAAAAAGCCGTTATAAGGGCCGTTATGCACATTGCGCCGTTATAACGGCCCAAAACGCCGTTATAACGGCGTTTTGGGCCGTTATGGGACCGTTATGGGGCCGTTATGGGGCCGTTATGGGGCCGTTATGGCGCCGTTATGGCGCCGTTATGGCGCCGTTATGGTATGGGTATATGTGCAAAGGGGAGCACCGTTATGGGTATAGCCGCCAAAATCCCTAATCTAATATTCTAATGTACCAAAAAATTTCAATAAATTAAAGACAGATACGTTAATGGAAAATAAATAAACAAAGACGCTAAAAGTTAAAACTTAAAAGGCTTGTGATATTGATGGAAAAAAAGCAACCACGCATTAAAATGGTTTAGCTTTTGTATTTACTGTTGACTTTGACTACCCATTTTGGTGGGGACCCCCTAGGCATCGTCTACGAGTCTGTGATTGGCCCTTGGTTGCTTAGTGCATTTTACTAAATCTAAATGATTTTAAATAGGGAAAAGTACACCAAAATGTATCCAACTTGTCACGTTTTATCATTGTATGTACTGAACTTTAAAACTTACCATTTAATGTATTGAACTTGCTAAACTTGCCATTGTATGTATCCGTTTACCTATTAAGAAGGTGGGTAACTTAGCCACATAGGATGCCACATAGATGCCAACTCATTGTTCTTTGAGTAAATTACAAATTTCATCCCTCTAGTTTACTAAATGGGTTCAAGGACCTGTTTTGAAATATTGATATAAACCCAAACCACCACCACCATTGCCACCAAACCACCACCACCCCCACCACTACCTTCAAACCACCACCACCACCCCTACCACTTCCTCCAAACCACCACCACCACCACCGACGCCTCCCTTCAAACCACCACCACCACGACCGCCGACCTCCAAACTGCCGCCGCCACCGCCGCCCTACAAACCACCACCGCCCTGCAAACTACCGCCGCCACCAAAACACCACCAGCACCACCTCCACCACTGCCTTCAAACCACCACCACCACCACCTCCTCCACCACTTCCTCTAAACCACCACTACCACCATCGCCCTCCAAACCACCGCCGCCGCCGCCACGAAACCCACCACCACCACAGCCACCACCACCATCACCAAAATCCACCACCAACACCGGCACCAAACCCACCACTACCACCAAACCCACCACTACCAACACAACCATCACCACCAAGCCCACCACTACTGCCACCAGCCTTCAAACCACCGCCACCATCACCACCACCGTCGTTAGTTTCTTCTTCTCCTCCATCGTCTTCTTCCTTCGATTCAACCCTAACACCGGATCTTGTAAGCCGGATCTGGAAGGTGGAGGTCATCGGAGGGATAGAGGTCGCCGGAGGTGGTGGTTTAGAGGCAATTGGATAGAGGTCGTCGGGAGACCTCCAATCTTCCACCACAGATCTGGAAGGTGGAGGTCACCGGATCTGGAACGAGAGAGAGAGAGAGAGAGAGATAGACTTCACCGGAGGTGGTGTCGCCGGAGACGAAGGTGGATGCCCGAGGTGGTGTCGCCGGAGATGGTGTCGCCGGAGATGGCGCCGGCAAATTTCTTGAGTCGCAAATGAGAGAGAACTGAGAGGGGTGAGATTTTGTATTTTTGTACAATTTAGCCCTTAAGGACCAAATTTATTGGTTTTTTTATAAGTTAACCCCCATGGACCAAATTTCTTGGATTCTATAAACCTCAGGGACCAGATATGTAATTTACTTCTTTTAAAAATAAAAAAAATAAAATTACACATCAGATATAACCTGTACACGTCAGCATTTTATAGGTAACAAGTTACCGGATACATACAATGGCAAAGTTTAGCAAGTTCAATACATTAAATGGTAAGTTTTAAAGTTCAGTACATACAATGATAAAACGTGACAAGTTGGATACATTTTGGTGCACTTTCCCCTTTTAAATACTAAGATTATATAGATGTGATTCATTGGTTCAAAACTTCAAATGTATAACAATTTTATTTTTATTTTCTAAAAGCAATATACTGAAATAAAACTAACAAGATGTTAAGAATTCAACAAAAAAACATGGTAATTTTAACCATGTTTGTCTGAAACGTATACCTGAGAATATCTAACATAAAAGGACGAATCCGACCATCCTAACAAAAAGCATACAAGTCACTTAAGGCCAGTTATCTGGAGAACTCGAAAAAATCCGACCTCGACCGTAACATCAAAAACGAATTCCCGAAACCACAAACGAACTGACGTTGGCTACACTGTCATACCAAGTGATGGCAACACGAGATGTTGAAATAGATTATGGGGAACTGCTACATACTGTTGGGATATCACATGTTTAAGGTTTAAGCTAGAAATTATGCTACGATCGAATACACGAAAACAAAGAGATGTACTCGCTACCTAACTACGACCTCCCGAAATATTCCACAACCAAAACTACGATCAAACGATCCAAATCACCCATAACCAAAATGGCCCACGACCAAATCATCCTGAACCACCCAAACCAATATGGGCCATGACTGAACACACTCTAAATCATTCGAACCACTTTTAATCTCTACAAACTCGAGCCAAACAAAAACTTCGACAAAAACTTAAAAAAACTACAGTAGTGAACTCTGACTCCAACGACCCAACACTGTGAACCTGGACACTCGCAAACAAACACCCTTACCAAACCTCCAACCAAAATCACCAGTCTTCGAACCACCTTCGTCATTACTCTCACCAACGAACTCGAGCCTTGACAAAAAACAAACCAGTAGCCAATGATGAACCAAACTCCTTGACCAACCATACTACAAATCCGAAACCTAAAGCTAAGATCACAGATAATTGACACCTAACGAAAATTGAACCGAAAAACCAGAGGATAGTGACCAAAAAAAGAAAATCCCTTATTCCACATATGTAACCGTAAACAGACCTTGAAAAACCATCGCTTAATACGAAAAACCATAACCTCTAAAACCACAACAACCCTTGTTTATACTCGAAAAACCAAAAACCTCATCTGAAACCAAGCTTCGTCTAAAACCAAACCTCATATGAAACCAAACCTCGTCTGAAATACAATCTCGTCTGCAACTCAACACAACTTGTAGATCAGATGCACAACACTTGACCTAGGATTCGACAAACGGGAACCTCAACACAACACTTCAAAAAGAGAAGGAAGAAAGCAATATGGAAGAGAAAGGAGAAAGGGGAGGTCCCTCGGACCCCCTGACCAACGCCGACAGCCAGAGAAAGGAGGTAAGGACGGTGGTGGTATTTTTGAATTTAGGATTTCTAAGGAAACAAGAAAGAGATAGAACTTTTTTACAATAGGTGTATTTTGAATTACTCAACCCTTTAAATGTATAACAAAATTCATTGCATACAACTTTAACACAATTTTTAAAATGTCATGTCAGGTTAAAAGTTACTTAGGGGTTGTTTGGCAGTTTCTGGATGACTAAGTGGTTAGAATGATTAAGAGACTCTTATGATATGGTGCAAAATGAAATATGGTGGTTTGGTAATTGTTGAGTATGAAATCAGGACTCTGGATAGTTAAGAGATATATATAGAATACTAAATCATTTAGAGGGTTTTGAAACCATTAAAAGAGAGTCCATTTTTTCTTACCAAACATGATTCGTATCTTAACTGTAACACCCGTAATTTTCGGATGTAGTAATGGTTCTTTGATAAATTATGGGATTTGGAATTTTGGATCAAATCATGGATTTTCGTTCCAGTTGCCTGTTTCAGACCTAAGAAGAGTTGTCATAGTGCCATTTTGGACTTTCGTTCCAGTTGCCTGTTTCAGACCTAAGAAGAGTTGTCATAGTGCTGTTTTGGGCTTTCGTGAGCTGTGTCAGATCAAGAACGGGTTAAATACCCTTCTCTCTGCATTTTATCATAACTTCCTCATTTCTTAACCTTTGGAGCTGATTCTTTTTCCTACATTCTTCTCCTTCCAAGCTCTTCAAGACTCCATTGTTGGATTGAAGATCCAAGTTAGCAAGATCGTTATCTAGAGCTCCATCACCTTCATCTTCTCCATTTCTACCTCAACCACCATTGTTGCTTGAAAGGGGAAAACTCGAGTTCTAGGGTTTTAGTTCGAATCCTACCCGGTAAGCTTGGTTTAAACCTTTGTAGGTTGGATTTATATGTGGGATAAGAGTATTAAACTAACCTAAGGTTCGATTTGCTTGATTTTAGGTTGTTCACATATTTAACCTAAATCTTGGATTTGGGGGTTTTGGGTACCAACCCTCAAGGTGAGTTCTCTATATGGTTTTAAAGTATAGATCTAGTCTTATATGTCGTAGATCTGGAGCTAATCCAAGGTTTTAACTCCTTATCAGTTTAGGTGATTTCTCAAGCTTTAAGCTAGGGTTTTGGTGAAAATTGGGGCTTTTGGCTTTACAAGCCCGAGGTGAGTTGCTAAAAACCGTTTTGTTAAAACTGAGAGCACATCATCTTGTTTGATATTACGTGTCTTGCTCGACATTTGTGGATAACTATGTGTTTGGATGAAATGCCTAAATTTCTAGGTTTAGGATTTGCCATGAAATGAATAAGTGACGATTCTCGTACGTATGGCTTAACATGGACTATCGTATACATGAAATGATTCATTGTGTGCTACAACTGCATGAGTTATATCCAAGTGATTTCATGATGAATGCGTTTATGATAAATGCGTGTTATTAAGTATGCCATAGATTGATAGAGATCACGAGGCCCTTGGGATAAATGCTTGATCTATGCAATAGGAATTATTGTGATTAAAATGACTAAGGTGTAAACTTAGAGGAAGGTCACGAAAATATGATACTAAAGGAAGTTATGGCTCTATCGAGTAGATTAACGGTGAATGATATGGCATGTACACCATAGTGTGATAGAGAGGAAATGAATATCCAATGATATCAGTAAGAGGTGTAGAATGAAGGTCATGAGACCTTTGGAGAATGTGTAAAATATATATGTTTATATATTTGTATGTACATAGCTTGAATAGTTATATGCATGTGGAGGTCGAAATAGACCAGTTGTCATTAATACCCTAAATAGAGTCCGAAAGACTCTGTGTTGTATTGTTGGGTTGACTTTGAGAATCCAGGGAATTATATGCGGCTCTGTACGGGCAGGGAATTATATGCGGCTTTGTATGAGCAGGGACAGTTATATGCTTACGTCCCCTCGATGAGTACGGATCACTGTCATTGTCACCAAATCTTTTGTGTGAAATACATGTAGACCTTGTGTGTGATTTTGCGTTTACAATATTTGAGTTGCTATGTTTAATTTTGAAACTTTTGAATTCCCTTGATGTACCAACTGGTTGAGAGTTAATACCCATTTGCGGACTAATTGCATATTATCCTGCTAATGTGTTAGAATAAGCTAACTGACTGATAGCTTTTAGGAGCATGCTATGATATAGCGGAGTAACACTTAGAAGGTGTGGGCGGAATTGTGCTTGTACTCGATGTGAACCGAAATTGGACTACGTAGGGATTAAGTTTCATATCTCCCTTACGAGGGTGTTGCTGAGGAGCACCGTGTTGCCAACGGCTACGGAAAAAGAGTGGTCCGATGAGAGACCCTCATCTAGATGGAAATATGTTATTATCTAGGTAAAGACATTGTAAGTGGACAGGTCTAAGTATGAAGAATTGGTTAGCATCACCTAAGTGGATGCACGGTGTGCACACCGGCTATTACAAAGAGAAGTCCCATAGATTATTGGGACATATTTCTAGAGTTTGTAGCGAACCGGCTAGAACAAGACTTGTTCGGTGGATTAAGTGACCATGTTTTGGAGGTCTTCGTGGGGCGATACTTGCCTTGATATGAGTGGCTTAGGAGAAAACAATAATGATTGTGTACGCTAAGTGGCTTTCCAAATTGTGATTATAGAGGACGTAGTAGGGTGGTGATTGCGTGAGTGAACCAATAGCTAAATTGTATAGCTAAGAATCGATAAAACGTTACCATTAGTGCAAGAGTGATGATGTTGAGAATTACTAAGGGTATTGCATGCCATGAGAGAGGTGCAAGATACCGATGAGTAGAATTGCCATAGAAAGATAAGCCTTTTAAGAGTGGAATATGACCTTGAAAACATTGCCCATAATTGATTTAAGGAGGAATTGGTACTTAGGAATTCAAGAGTTGGTCACCTAAGGCAAAGTTAGAACTGCGTAGATGGAAATTTATGGATTAGTGGAAATTAGCAATGTGCTAAGTGAAGAAACTTAACTCCCTAATGGTATTCATAGGCGAGTAGACGAAAATCTTCGAGGACTTTAGAGGATTAATGGCGATGGTTAGACACCGTTAGTGAGAGTACGGAGACATTCCTTGGTGGTGAAGTGACTCTTAATAGTAAAGTGACTCTTAGTCGAGTGATCGACTTTAATAGGAGGCGAATGATGTATGATTCCTTGAATCGTAGAACTGGGTCGATTTGGTTTGGTTAAATCGTACAAGGAGCTAAGGTTTGCGTATTTAATGGATGTTATCTTTAGAAAAGTGTTACGTTCGAAAGATAGGCGTGAACTAATGACTTGTGATGCTTCGATGAACTACCCTTAAAGGTAGAAGGTTATATCGGCGTTTTCTTAGAGTACATAATTAAGACTAGTGTTAGTCTAACCGACCGGTATGGAGAGAACATGATCACCTAATCTTGACAAATGCTAGAACGAGGCTATCAGTGTGGTTCGGACAGGGAGTAATTTCGGGGACGAAATTTTATCTAGGTGGGGAGGATTGTAACACCCGTAATTTTCGGATGTAGTAATGGTTCTTTGATAAATTATGGGATTTGGAATTTTGGATCAAATCATGGATTTTCGTTCCAGTTGCCTGTTTCAGACCTAAGAAGAGTTGTCATAGTGCCATTTTGGACTTTCGTTCCAGTTGCCTGTTTCAGACCTAAGAAGAGTTGTCATAGTGCTGTTTTGGGCTTTCGTGAGCTGTGTCAGATCAAGAACGGGTTAAATACCCTTCTCTCTGCATTTTATCATAACTTCCTCATTTCTTAACCTTTGGAGCTGATTCTTTTTCCTACATTCTTCTCCTTCCAAGCTCTTCAAGACTCCATTGTTGGATTGAAGATCCAAGTTAGCAAGATCGTTATCTAGAGCTCCATCACCTTCATCTTCTCCATTTCTACCTCAACCACCATTGTTGCTTGAAAGGGGAAAACTCGAGTTCTAGGGTTTTAGTTCGAATCCTACCCGGTAAGCTTGGTTTAAACCTTTGTAGGTTGGATTTATATGTGGGATAAGAGTATTGAACTAACCTAAGGTTCGATTTGCTTGATTTTAGGTTGTTCACATATTTAACCTAAATCTTGGATTTGGGGGTTTTGGGTACCAACCCTCAAGGTGAGTTCTCTATATGGTTTTAAAGTATAGATCTAGTCTTATATGTCGTAGATCTGGAGCTAATCCAAGGTTTTAACTCCTTATCAGTTTAGGTGATTTCTCAAGCTTTAAGCTAGGGTTTTGGTGAAAATTGGGGCTTTTGGCTTTACAAGCCCGAGGTGAGTTGCTAAAAACCGTTTTGTTAAAACTGAGAGCACATCATCTTGTTTGATATTACGTGTCTTGCTCGACATTTGTGGATAACTATGTGTTTGGATGAAATGCCTAAATTTCTAGGTTTAGGATTTGCCATGAAATGAATAAGTGACGATTCTCGTACGTATGGCTTAACATGGACTATCGTATACATGAAATGATTCATTGTGTGCTACGACTGCATGAGTTATATCCAAGTGATTTCATGATGAATGCGTTTATGATAAATGCGTGTTATTAAGTATGCCATAGATTGATGCAAAGGATTGAATTCCGAACATGTTGATGTATATGAAATGAATGAAAGTATTGAGACTTTCGATAATGCATAAACTGGATAACTAAAATGTTATGGAGCACCGCTAGTCAAAAAGTGGGATGCTATTGGGCACTAGTCAAAAAGTGGACCGGGATGTCACTAGTCAAAAGGTGAGTACCCATGTTTTCATGCAATGTAAATTGGACAATGTGGCACTAGTCAAAAGGTGTACACTATGTCGTTTTTGAGAAGAGATTGATTTAAAGTGGCACTAGTCAAAAGGTGTGCACTTCAAGTTTACACGAGCTCGACTCAGTCTTGGGTGGCACTAGTCAAAAGGTGTGCACCTATGTCCCTCGCCATTCGTGTGGCCGCGAATGTGCCTGGCCTCTGAGGTTGTCAATTCAAGTCTTCGTAGGAGGACGACAACGGGGTGTCTCGTCGCTAATGTGTAACTTGCTTGGCAAAGTGGATAAATGAAATTGATTTAAAGTGGCACTAGTCAAAAGGTGTGCACTTCAAGTTTACACGAGTTCGACTCAGTCTTGGGTGGCACTAGTCAAAAGGTGTGCACCTATGTCCCTCGCCATTCGTGTGGCCGCGAATGTGCCTGGCCTCTGAGGTTGCCTATTCGAGTCTTCGTAGGAGGACGGCAACGGGGTGTCTCGACTCTGAGGTGTAACTTGCTTGGTGAAGGTGGGTCGCTCCCACGGTCTTCAAAATAAAAGATAAACCGGTTTAATGTGATGCATTTGTTGTTAATACACTTTCGTACGTCTTACGTGCCTTAACATGCTTTTACATGTATGATGTTCGTTGATATTTGATACAACTCACTAGGCTCCTTTAGCCTAACACTTGTTTGGTGTCGATGTGTCTCTCAGGTACAAGGGACGCCGTTCCTAAGTAGGTGCCGGGATTGAGAGTGAGCTTTGGGGAAAGTGTGAAGAGACCGGTCCTTTAGACCGCGCAGGCATTGACAGATTGACAACCCTTTTTGTAGTCTCTTTCCTAGATAGGATTGAGACTAGATGGTTGTCACATTATTTATTTAGATTACAAACATTGTAATTATACACTACTATTATACCCCTGTTTGGGAAGAGCTCACGCTTTGGCGTTACCTTTGTGTACCACCTTTCGTTTAGATGAAAGTTTTTGTTGACTCCAAATTTTGGGGTGTTACATTAACGATTCAGATATTGCCTTGTAATGAAACTATTAATAGGTAAACAAAAACCACCTTAAGAATTATCTTTCACTATAAAAAATTCTTATTAGTTTCTTAAGTGCAACTAATCATAAAAACTATATTTGATTAAATAAAATCAAATTTATTGTTAAAAATATTCTTTAATATAGCTTAAAGCATGATGCAACACAAACTAATTATACATTAAAAATATATATATATATATATATATACTCCACAGTCCACACAACGTTAAAATAAATGATGTGATATAAATCAACTTTTTATTAAAAATTACATTCTAGAGTTTCCATATTATTAATATTAATAAAATTTACATTATCATACCACAAGAGTAGCAAATTTTTTAGTAAATTACGGATTTGGTCCCTGTGGTTTGGGAGTTTTTATGGATTTGGTCCCTAAACTTTAATAATTACAGATTTGGTCCCTGTGGTTTGCAAATTCTATTGGATTTGGTCCTTGTGGTTTGCAAATTCTATTGGATTTGGTCCTTATGGTTTGAAAATTCTATTGGTTTTGGTCCCTGCCTATTTGCACTACCAGGGACCAAATCCAAAAGAATTTGCAAACCACAGGGACCAAATCCGTAATTACTGAAGTTTAGGGACCAAATCCATAAAAACCCCCAAACTACAGGGACCAAATCCGTAATTTACTCCAAATCTTTTAATAATTTTTTTCCTTATCAACATTAAATTATAGTACCTATTAATTACGAGGAAAAAATTAAAATTCCCCTTTAAATTTGCCAAAATTACAAAAATGCCATGCGTTGCTAAAAACGGGTAGCTATCTTTTTTTTCCCCAGATATTCTTAATAACAAAATAACACATATTTCAGATTTTTTAATAAAAAGGATAATAAAATAATAAACTAAATTACGATTTTCCTCCCTATACTTTGATATTTTAACATTTTTCATCCCTGATTTTTAAAAACTACTTTTTTCTTCTCTATATTTTTTATTTTCATTTCATTTTCATCTGTCCATACAAATTTGTTAAATTTAGTTGGTAAATCATTAATAAATGTTTTATTAAATTATATATCCAAACCTTATATACTTGATCATTCTTTATATTTTTTATTGTCAAATTACACGATTCATATTTTATTACTTTTTACTTTCTTTATTTATGTTATCAAGATATTTTGTTTTATTGTTTCTTATAAACTATTAAAAAAATCAAACAATTTCATTGAAGTACATGATAGTTTTTTTCGCAATCTTTGGTTCCTAAGCTTTATCAAATGTTACGAATTTGGTCCTTAAAGTTCAATTATTATTAAAATAAACCTCCAGATATGCCTTTTTATGTATTTAGTCCCTTATTTTAATAGTCATCCATTAATTTCTTAAATGAGATGTCAAAACGACCATTATACCCTTTTAAATCAATTGTGTACTTTTATACTTGAATATAATAGCGACATAAAATATACATCAGTTATACTATATACCTGTTTTTTATTGTAAGCTTATAGAGAAACACCCAACACAATGCATGAAGTTCTTAGCTTTCGTATGATAACATATATACAAACTTACGTTTCATATAAATTCATCTTACTACTTATGAGAAAATCTATCACACTTTATAACCCGGTGCGAAGCCCGGGCTATTAATAACTAGTTTATATTATTTTAATGACTTTAGTTTGTGAAATTTTTTTTGAACAGCTTTACCTCGGTGATAGAGATATATGGTGGTTTGAACATGGTTGACCTTATCCGGGTCCCGAGTTTAAACTTGCTCCTCTACACCCCCTATAGTTGTGAAATTTACATTTTACCCCTTAGACTTATTATCTTTATTCACTTTATATCTTTTAGTTTCTTATATTTGATTTCACATTTTAGCCATATATCGTATACTGGCTAAAATATGTTTAAAAAATGCGTTTTAATTTAAACAAATTACATCGTTATAATTGTATCATCAATACCTTCGAAATGAGTCTAATATTGAATTTTTTTTATCTAATTATCTTATTGTAGATCATATATATTACGATTATATATTTACTCAAAAATAGTAAAAAAAGGGCTAAAAACGTCATTTAATCAAACTCGACAATCAAAATTTTATTGCAATAGAAAAAATATACAATTCTATTATTTGAATTGTAAAAGTTACAGTTTATTTCCTTTGGTTTAATGACACTCATTAATAATTATCTCAATAACTTTAAATCGTCTACAACTTCAAAATTTAATTATAAAAAACGTTATATACACATTAAAAAACGTTATATACACATCTCAAATTCTCAACACCGCGACGAAACACGGATATCAAAACCTTGTTCATTTCACATTAACAAAAAAATATTCATGTAACATTAACAATTAACAAAAACCAATTTTCTATTAAAAAGTCATTTCTCAACCGTTACACTTTCTTAATTAGAAATCTTGTAGTTGATGGTCTAATATATAGGGTTATGTTGAAATGTGAACTTAATTTTGGTTGTGATTTTGAGGAGCTAAAATCATGTTGCGTGACAATATTCACTCTAGATATCATGCATTATTCAGAGTGAATAAAGCTTATGCGCCTTTATTCACTCTGAATAATGTATGATATTCAGAGTGAATATTGTCTTGGTAACCTGCAATTTTTGGGTCTACCCATTTATTCCAAACATATTTCCACCAATAGACAGAAGCACGTAGTGCAGTTTTAGTGATTTATTTTGAGAAGTAAAAAGAAACTTATATGATTTACGATTATCAAATTATAACTTAATGGATTATATATGAAAACTTAAAAACTTATATAGTTTTCAACAACCAAATTATACTTTTATTATGAATTAAGAAAATGTAAAATGATTTTGTACTTTTAGAAATTGTAAATACTTGGTTACAAATCCGATGAAATAGATATAGACGTATTCAAAACACTCGTTATTTATTTCTCTATTTGTTATACGTTTTTATCTGGATTGAACGTTATATGTTTTGCATTGATTCTGTAAAAGTATATAAAATCTTACTAGATTATTTTTCTTAAAGAACATTTAAGGAATAACAGAGGTTTCAATATATAATAAAAAAAATGATTCAAGTCTTTACTACGGAGCTTTTAAAAATATGTTCCACAAAAATATGGATATGAGATACAATGCATTCCATTTTAATGCAAATTGCTTTTAAGAAATTAATTAACTTGATTTTTTCAAATATATACCTTTTTTACATAAAACTTGTAGAAGAATAGCCAGAAAACCTATAAAAAAATAACATAAGTATTATTTTATTTTTACCTAGACATATATTTGTCATAATATTTATCATTACGTTTTCTATAAAAACATAAAGATTTACGCTATATCTTCTTTAAAAAAGCAAAAATAAAAAAATAAAAACAAAAAAATGATGAACATGATTATCACTTTTAGGATCCTTAGGTTTATTCCTATAAACACTTGAAAATGAAGCTTCAGTCGTAATTTCATATGATTACTTTAATTGTTATTAAAGAAACATGAAGTAGTTGACGAGTTGATTCAGTGGGTTAAATTATAATTACTTATTGTGAAGGTTCATTGATTTTGAGTAATGGCTTAAACTCAATGAGTTATATAATGACATAGGGCATGGTTTCTTATTTTTTAAATTGCGTTTAAATTTCCATTCTACAGAATTGTCAGTGTTTGGATTGGGAAAATGGAATAGGGCATGGCTAAGTGAAAATAAATTTTTCATTGTAAATAATTTCGTCAAGTACAAAAATTAATCGGTTTTGGGTAGTTGGTCTATTATATTATATCAAATCAAATTATATATTTATTGGTGTTCTCATTTCTTACTCCTGAATACCCTCAATCAATTAACACCCACTATACATAATAGTTTTTCGGAATTAACGCATAAAACAACAATCATTTTGTTTTGGAAGTCATGAACCGATGCAAATTTGTTATGATATATCGATATATAGTTGATATTACAATCACATTTTGGTATATACCAACCAAAAAAACTCAATAGCAATGTTGGATCACTGAATGAATTTGTTGATGATCTTCCAATCAACTTCCTATCTCTATCATCTTACTTAGATAGCTTTTGGTTCTTTATTTAAAAAAAATGTTGGTATAGACTTTTTAGATGAGCGACATCGAAGACTATCAGATATTGCAAGATATAGAATTATAGATTAATTGATACGGACAAAATTCTACGACTCGTCTTACACACCAAGCATTCTTCCTTTTGTAGCCGATTTTGTTGATTATATAGTCAGATAGACTATCGATCAATTTCAATTAGGATCATCTCTCACCAAATGTAACCAAATTTGTACTTGACACATACAATATTTGAAACACCTACAAATGTGTGTTTGTCATGATATTTGCTTGATGTGACTTTTCAGAAATTTATGTATTTTGTCTTAGCAACAAGTCTCTTGACCTTGTATGATGAAAAAGACTTTCCAAAATCTAAGTGAAGAAACCGTTTAAGCGACTTTTAATATGTTTAAGCTTCATATTTATGTATCAATCTTTGTATTCTAAGTACAAATCTTTGTATTTAAAGTGTAATTCTTCTAAACAATATTTTCAGTGAGAATTAAAATTAAGTGAAAAATCGATCAATTGTATTCAACCCCTTGTTTGTGTGTGTGTGTATATATATATATATATATAATATACTCCTCAAAGCTAATCATCGGATAACTCTATTTGGACATTATTTCATCATATTTATGAAATGAAAGACGTTGCCCAAGTTATTATCTTTGTTATCATTCTGGGTTATATCCAAGCTTAATAATATTCTTAGAACATTGTATTCTAAAATGTCCATAGTCAAATATTACCTTAGATTTAAGTTGATGATATTAGAACTTCATGATTGTGATTGCATACCATCTGATTTGGTAAGAAAACACACCATCGATCGACAACAATATTTTCCTCAACAAACCAAGGTTCATACAATTGTATTCTCTATGATAGTGCTTAACTTTCACATACAAGATCTTTAACCCATTGTCGAAAATTATTCATATTTGATTCTTGATCGATGATTATGTATCCACAATCGAAATTTCCCTCGACAACATATACTAATGACATGCATTTATTAATCAACCATCAGTATGGTTTTCATCGCAAGAATAAAAACACATGCGATCATTAACGACGCAAGTTCATAACTAAAGGCCATGATTCAAGACAAGTCAATGAAAATAAGTTTCTTCACTTAATAGCCGTCAAAGTCGATCGTTAAATCGTATTTTACGAATTAACAACAAAAAGCCAAAAGATCATAAGAAACAGACAAGAACCAATTCAAAGGGAAAATATACATAAGGAAAAGATCATCAGAAGAAGAACCATACTGTGTTACTTATTATTTTCAACATTAGTCATATCAAATTACTTATATCGTTGTAATCGCTATAAAGGACGACGTCCTTGACTGATGTCTACAATGTATTGACGGTTTCCAATATCATTCATAGTTTTTCTTTGCTAAAGGGTTTTTGCATAACCAATGTTGTGGTCTGTCCTTTCTTATTTTTTATGATTTTTTGTTCATCTCAATGTGGTTGATCTTTAGTGGTTAAAGTTTCACAAACAAACTTTAAATTATATTTAATGTAACTTTTGGCATAAAATTAGCAACCTTTAAATTATATTTAATACAATTAAATATTTAAATTATACTTGATCTAATTTTTGGCATAACAAAAATAAAACCAACAATATGGAAAATCTATATATAATAAAAGAGTAACTCATTGACACGTGTCGCGCTCTGAGTTACTCATTGACACGTGTCGCGCTCTGGTGAGTCATTGTCACATCATATGCATATGTGTCATGTGTTGACATATGACACTGATTCAAAATTTAAAATTATTAAAAATTAATCCAAAATTATCTATTAAATATAACAAACTTTATCTCTATATATAATAAAAGAGTAACTCATTGACACGTGTCGCGCTCTGGTGAGTCATTGCCACATCATATGCATATGTGTCGTGTGTCATATGTTGACACATGGCACTGATTCAGAATTTAAAATTATTAAAAATTAATCCAAAATTATCTATTAAATATAACAAACTTTATCTCTATCTATTGGTATGAAGTCATCTATATCTCTATCTTTCTCCCTAAATTGATATTTAAATACTAAGCAGATTCAACAAAAACCGTATAAACCTTACCTTTTCCATTTTAATTTTTCAAGTTCCTCCATTACTCTTTTTGCAAACGTTTTAGGTAAGTTCGGCAACCATTTTTTCGAATAACATTCATGCATAATTTTTTTTATTATTTGTTTTTGCAATTATTTGAAGAATGGTAAGAAAATTTGTGTCATTGTTTTCTTATGATGAACTAAAATATATGGTTTGATTTCCTCCTGATTTACTTTTTTTTAGTTTTTTGATCTACATCAGTAGAAGCATAACTAAGTTTTCTTCTCCACATTATATAATAATTTATATTTGTATTCATGTAACTAACTAATTGATAAACGTCATCAAATAGAAAATAAATATTTCATTTTAAATATAATGAAGATAATCATTGAGTTTTAATATAATAGTTAATTAATAGTTTTATAACAAATTATTGTTAAACGTATCCATCATTATATTTCAATCCAAGTACACTTTTGTATGTATACCTTTCTCTTTATATGTGAAAGTATATTAACGTCATTTTAAAGTCAAAGATAGTTTATAGTTTGATCTATAAAATGTCTTTGTTATATTTTCGTTGTTGATAATTTGATATCAATTGAATTAAATTAAAAATAAATAAAGTTTGTACTTATTTTAATATAATTAATGTATTTGATAGAAAATAATATTGATGTTAAAAGATCAATAGCACAACAATTCATATTTGTAATATAAGGTTTTTGGCATGACTTAATTTCTTGAAATTATCATGTGTATTACACGGGATCAAAACTAGTAAGGATTATATAATAATAAATAGGGTTAATTACAAGTAATATCTGATGTGGAATTTATTTTCTTTTATTTTCAAAAAGGGTAAATTAACAGATTTGGTCCCTGAGGTTTTATTTGGTCCTTGAGGAGGTTAAGTTCTACAAAAACTAAAAAATTTGGTCCTTAAGGGTCAAATTGTAAAAAAATCAATTTCTCACCCTCTTATCTCTTTTGCGACTCAAGAAGGTCGCCGGCCACACCACCTCTGGCGCCCATCTTCGTCTCCGGCACCCACCTTCGTCTCCGGAACCCACCTTCATCTCCGGCACCCACCCACCCTCCGACGGCCTCTCTCTCTCTCTTTCTCTCTACTCAATCTGATTCCTCCAGACGAAGCAGATCTGGAAGCAGATCTGGACGAAATCTGGACGATCTGGATAGGGTTTACAAGCATTGATGTGGTGGTTTGGGTTTTCTACGGATCTGGGTTTATCCTTGGGGATCAAGACGAACGGTTTTGGGGGGATGAAAACGATTTGGATGTGGCAGTGGAGATGGTGGCGGCGGCGACTGTGGAGATGGTGGTTTGTTCCAGATCAATGGAGATGGTGGTGGTTGCTTAGCGATGGTGGTGGTTTGGTGGCGGTGTTGGTGGTGGGTTTGGTGATGGTGATGGTGGGTTTGGTGATGATGGTATGGTGGCGGGTTTGGTTATGGTAGTGGTGGTGGTGGGGATGGCAGTGGTGGTGGTGGGGGTGGTGGTGGTAGTAGGAGTGGTGGTGGTGGTGGTGGTGGTTTGGAGAGGGAGGGGAGTTTGGTTCTTTAAAGTGACAAAACAGGTCCTTCAAATCATATGGACCCAATCAGTAAACTAGAGGGACTAAATCTGTAATTTACTCAAAGAATAATGATGTGGCAGCCTATGTGGCAGCTTACGTGGCAGCCTATGTGGCACTTTTACCGGTTACCTTCTTAGTAGGTAACCGGATACATACAATGACAATTTCTAGCAAGTTTGATACATACAATGGCAATTTTAAAAGTTGGATACTGTAACACCCCAAAAATTGGAGTAAACAAAAACTTTCATTTCACGAAAGGTGGTACATGTATGGTAACGCCATAGCGTGAGCTCTTCCCAAAAACAGGGGTATAAGTAATATACAATTACAAGGTTTGTAATTAAATTGAAGAAATACAATAACCAACTAGTCTAGTTCCTATTAGGAAGAAGACTACAAAAGGGTTATCGCTATATGGTTAAACTCGCGGTCTCACGAACCGGTCTCTCCAACATTTCCCCCAAGCTCACTCTATGTCCGAAGCCTACTTGGGGACGGCGTCCCGAGTACCTGAGAGACACATCGACACCAAACAAGTGTTTGGCTAAAGGAGCCTAGTGAGTTGTATACATGACACTATGCATATAAAATATGTTAAGGCATACAAACATACAATATCATACTAACAACGAAAGTAGCATGTTAAACCGGTTTATTATTTATCTTCGGAAACAGTGGGAGCGACCCACTTCCACCAACCAATGCCCCGACATTCACTACTTCCAAACACCTCGATGTCCCGAATTTAGCATGGCAACATCATCCGAGGCCCGCGCACCAAGGAGCAACCCGAGGGTCGGCGACATAGGGGCATTCCTATTTCAGAACCTCCCAAGACTGTTTGGTGTGGACACATTGCGTTGGTTCGTCCATGTTATTATCACATAAGACCGTGATACTGAATTTAGCATAGCATCACGTTCATGTTGCATACAAGACATCGATACTGAATTTAGCATAGCATCTCGTCCATATTATGCACATATAAAACCTCGATACTGAATTTAGCATAGCATCATTAACAGAGGTATGTATCGAGGGTCTCAAGCCCATCACATCATTCCATGGCATATTTCAATACACGTATTTATCATGCATACGTTCATCACATAACCATAAGAATATAATTCATGCAAGGTAGTACACAACAACTATTTCATGTATACAATTATCCAAGAAGCTACATAATTCAATCAAGGTGATGCGCTCTCAGTTTTAACAAAAGGGTTTAGCAACTCACCTTGGTCTAATTCACAATCAAATGTGGATTAGATAGCTAGATACGTCACACGATAGCACCTACACAATCATATCATGGTATGCATAAGTAAAACTCTCAAAAACGACTCTTACGGTTCACAACCGAAACACTAGTCTAGAGCTAGGCTAGACTATCTCAATGGCTCCCAAAATCTACCAAACATTATCTAATATAACCCTTAAGGAAAGCCCAAAGCCAAAACCCAAAAAAAAATCGGAAACGAAAAATGTTCGTCGCGCGAACAGGGAGTTGCACGACCTAGCCGCGCGACTTCAGGTCGCGGGCCTAGGTCGCGGGGTTTTCCTGACCTGCACTATCCCGCGAGCTATTTTTCCAAAACTTACCAAAACTCATCCAAAACACGATTTTGACTCCCGAAATGCGCTACGAATGTCTATGAACGATCCTATGATGATATAGCACGATAAATTAACAACCAAACTCGACAAACATCGATGGGTCGTCAAGATCCATGGTTTTCCCCAAATATGAACCCTAGCTTTCAAGACTCTAAATCTCGACTAAACCACGAAATAAACCATACCTTTTGTTAGGAGCTCGATTCTAACGACAATGTACGAATCGATTTCACCTCTCGAGCTCGATTCCTTCTCCGGTTCTTGAATCTCCTTCCAAAAACCCTCTTTTCTCTCTTTTCTCTCCTTTCTCTCTTCCAAACACAAAACACACACAAAATGAAAAAGGGAAGGAAAGGATAAGCCTTTCAACTAGTTGGTGGCTAGTTACAATACAACCCTCCATCTCTCGGGTATTTATCTTTTTGCCCCGAAACTGATAAGCTAGATTCCCGACTCGACTTATGAACGTAAATACAAGCTAATAATTAACTTTGGGAATTAAGGCATTTTATTCAATTGAATTTCTACTACTTACTTTTATCAGATAAGTTCGAGTTTACAAAAATTCCGGGTGTTACAGATACATACAATGAAAAAACGTGACAAGTTCGATACACACCCGTGTAATTAACCCTAATAAATAACATTCGTTAAAGAATATTGTACCTACATTCTCATTTTGTCATGTTTTACGAGAGCGTTAAAACATTTTTTAAGAAGGAGGTTAATTGTACTATTTGAATTGTTATCCACGCCTTATAAAGTAAATTGCTTCTCATACACACATCAACATCAATGATAACTTTTTACATTCTCGATGCATTCACACTCATTCCCAATGCATTCACATCCATAGTAAAAGATTGCAAATAACAAGCCCCTCTTTTAAGATAGTTAATTACCTGTGATACTAAATCTCATTCATATGATAACAAGTGCATACGGTCCACATGAAGGGATATAAGGGCTTTCTCCATATATTTCTTTTGAAGTTTTTTCTTGAACCTCCCTCTCTATATATGGACGAGTTAAAATGAAAAATCATCTTTCATTGCAAACGTAAAGACAAAAAAGAGTGCATCACATGTCACATTTAGTATGAATAACGAAGGTGCACGTAGATGCATTATTTATGATGGATAATACAATATTACCAAATGAGTGTTAGCCTAGTGGTAAGACTTGGGCACTACATAGTGGTGAACCCGAGTTCGAGCCCTGGGGGAAGCATTCTGGAGGTACGGGGGGCTTCGACCCCGGGCTGCATGCTTTAGCAGTCGGGTTTCGGCCCAAAATTGCCGAGGATTAGTCTAGGCCCAATGTGGTCTGGAATACCTCTTCCAAAAAAAATACAATATTCAAGATGAATATATATATATATTATTCATTTTGAGTGCTATGTTATTTATATGGACAAACTTTATGAAAATGTATCCAATTTTACCCGTATTCTTATTATCTATATCCAACTTCAGATTGTGCTATTACATGTACTATACTTTTAAAAATTGCAATCGTATATGATATTTAATTCAAATTGTGCTATTGAATACCATATTTTAACCAGCATCAACTAGTTAATAGGTAAAATATTATATACAAATATAATTTTTAAAAGTATAATACATGTTATTAGCCTATTACACAACTTAAAGTTGAATGCATATAATAAAAATACAAATAAAACTATATACATTTTCATGAAGTTTTTCTTAATAATAACTTACATGTTAAGTTTCCCTATATTTAAGCAGACGACATCTCATTGAATATTTAAAATAAAATACCAATCTATTCTTGGTTAACACCCTATAAAGATATGAGTTATTTTTCTATAACAATTTTAATTTGAAATGTTTGAAGCGTTCATACGTGTCACTAGGGAAAACATGATGACGTGTATCCTTAAAAGAACTATCTGGTGATTGGACACATGGCAGATAATGGATGGTGATGACGTGTATTAGTGTGACACATAAGGGCAAACGTGAAATAAGAGGTGTAGACCTATCAATACACCATATGCGGTGCCCTGGTTGGCAAGGCATGTTTTTTGTTGGATGAGTGACTCATGACTGTTTACTTGGTGTTCATTAAGTTAGTATTGTTGAATGAAATCTAATCGGATCTAAGATCTAATTGAAATCTGATCGAGTCTAAGATCTGATCGGAGGTTTGATTGACATCTGATCAAGATCTGATTGGAGGTCTGATCGAGATCTGATTAAGCCAGAATTAAAATGTTGTTTATCAGAGTTATCTAAGAAGAATAACCAATGGACCTAATCGTCCAGTGAATTGTAAAATTCAAGATTCAATGAATTATTGCATCGGTTCGGTTCCTCCCACATCTATTGAATGTCAACTGATGAACACCCTTTATAATAGAGATTACATTTGATGAATTTTGTAACCGCCTAAAAGTAAATAAAATATAAAAAAACGATTCTAACATGTAGCTAGATTGGCAAATGGATGAGAAGACTTTGCACAAATACATAGTAAGTCTTGGGTTCAATCCAGCCCCCTCCCCCCTCGATGCTAGCCTCAGCCATTGAGTATTTGAGTGAGCTAAAAAAAAACCCACTCACATTGGTGTCTTGGAGGCGGCAGAGTTTTATGGGTCAGTTAGAGTTTTCGATTACCAACTTTATACACAAATGATAAATAGAAAACCAAAAATATTAAACAATGTACAAATACAACAATACACCTAATGGCTTAGCAATTATGTGAAAGAACATAAAGGTCATAAACACTACGATTGGCTAATATTTCTATGTAAAGTTTAACTATTTATTTGATTAAAAAATTTCTTCAAAATTATTTCATGTTTGTGAATAATGAAAAACTAAATCAATAGTTTCCTTCTTGTATCTTTCCACTTGAAAGTTAAAAATCATTTCTTTTAAACGTGACACAGACTATTCATTCCTTAATTTACGGATATATGCGAAATGTGTTTTGTACGTAAAATATATTTATAATTGATTTTCTTAATTAAACACCGACCTTATGAATACATAAAATACTACATTTCCTAGAAATCGAAATGTATTTTCCAATCCCTAGAATTCTAAATGGTTATTTTGAAAGGGCTATTATCTTAACATTCGAATCATTTTATTTTATTTACGATTGTTAATTGATTAATTAAAAAGTTAAAACAATTAAAAAGTTGCACCAAAGTAACTGTGTACTTATAGAGCTACGATAACGTGGAGGAATAAAATAAAATAAACAGATCTGTTATACGATAAGGTTATAATATCAAATAAAGTAATAGGGAAGCCAATGGTCGGCACCAACACATGGTAAATTAGGAGTCATACCAAGGGAACCACCTCTTATAATAGAAAATGCCAAGTCTACTCCTAATGTATAACTTTTAGATATATCAAAGAAACAATATATGTATGAATAGAAATGTTTGACCCTCGTTATTTTACTTTCAGTTAATTCGTTTGATGTGAATCATTTTTGAAATAATCATATCTAGTTTTGTATATCATAACCGTCATGCTACTTAAACTGAAGGCAAAAGGCACAAGAAATGAAGAATAGAAACACATACAAAATACCGCATACATTTAAGTAAAGTTTTAGCATTCAACATTTGACTTTTGAAAGTCAAACTTTTATTACTTTTCACTACAATTACAATTCTACTTCAAACAAAAAGTGGTGATGAATGATTGAATGTATACTATACTTGCAAATTGTGAATCAATATCTTTTATAAAGTTGTGTATGGCTTTTAAAACAGAAAGTAAGCTATGATAATCTTTCTATTTTCTCTTTTCATGATCTGATTTTGATAATCTAAATATTTAACTTTCTCCTATATCGAAAAGCCTAGTCTAATAGCTGATGTTTTCAAAATTGATGATTGTGCATTCGTCTTACCTATATTGGTCATTGTCATGCTTATATTTTATGATAACTATGTAATTATCATGGCATTTGAATGTTGAAGATTATATTATAGGGGTTAAAAATGCAAAATAGTTGAAAGATGGAGGCCATAAGTGTAAGTTGCATCAAAACTTATCCAAGTTCCAAACTTTCAATACCTCATGAGTCATGATCGAGTCTGCGGGGTGGTGTAGTCGTTGTCTGATCCATATCTTCAAAAAAAATATACATAAAGTTTTTCTTTATTAAGAAAATACAGTTGTTTATGAAAATTTATATCAAAGATAATGTTAATTGGTATACACATTATTTTATAATAGAAGGTGTTTGGTCAAAATTTATGCATACCTAGGTTAATTAAGAGTACTAGGGCAAATTTATAAATATATCATGAGTATCCAACATGTAAATTACCATTTTTGTTAGAGTTTTGATATTATAACAATATTCATCTATTGTTAAAAGCTGATTTTTTTTCTATTTCCGTTCGTCCATCAAACCCTGATAAAAATACAGTTTAAATATTGTATTATTCACTGTGAATAATGCATAACATTAAGTCTTAATAACCATGTATTATTCAGACATAATAGAATACGTGTCACGCTCTCGGTTGTCCTCACGTACCGACGTACGCAATTAGATTTGTGTTTTCATTTGAACTCGTCCCTATATATATATATATACACACACACACACACACATATACATATCTACCTGGGCCGTATACAATTGTGTATGCAGTAAATTAAGTTGTTTTTTTTGGTTTTATATACAAATGCATTTTGCACCTATGCATGAACACGTGTGCACATTTCAAATTATGTCTATGCACAACAGCACAAGTGCATTCAGATGAAGGACTATGACTGTGTTCCTCGGTTTTCCATTTTTTTTTGTATTTTTCCCTTAAACGTGACCCTATATATTATGTGTATATATATAAGTATGTAGTCATTTTTTTTAACGACAATTTTATAAAAGAGGGAAGCCCAACAAGGCGCTAGGACCAATCATATTACAACAAATATCCGGCATGCAACACCGGTTCACCCAACTAAGACAGGAACCCGACTTAATCTTATTACAAAGCCAAAGAATAGATTTAGCTTGAATCTCGTTAGCCAAATTAGAAACATTGACGATTTTGTGCCGTGGAGATTTCCGTTTCGGATCTTCCATATTGACTAAATATATGCGTGAATAACGACATCGATGCATACAAGTATGTGGTATTAAAATATAATAAAGAAACAAATATATTAAATGAATGAATATGTAATTTCCAGAAAACTTCATTTATCACAATGACTAAATATATAATTTCTCAAAATATTTTCTGGAATTCTAACCTTATTTTTAATGGAGTTGGATGAAAGAATAAAAATGGAAACAAAATAAAAACCACAACAACAATAAAACAGTTTTTTTTTAAATACCAGGAACGAAAACCGTAATGAAGATTAACCCACATGAAAGAAAGAAAATCGTAATTTACTCTCTTTTTATATGATTACTTCAATAATTTTGCGTACCAAAGACAAGATTCTATATTGACAAAACTATTTTGTGTGTATTTGTTATGATTTATACTCGTGTGGTATTAGTGTGTTTTTATATATATCGCTTATATAATAATAGAAAGCATAGGATGTGAAGTTTGTGGACGACATTTGCACTATTAAACTCCATTGCTATCTCATTAAACTCCATTGCTATCTCTCGCTCTTAATCTTGTTGTTCTTTGTCTTTCTGTTGCATTTTTTTATGTTTGAATTATTTTTATTAGGTATTTATTAACTCGTGGTTTATGAGGCTTGGACCCAACGAATCAAAATCTTATGAACAACTTAATAACGATAGATTGATATTGACAAATTGTGTGATGACTTGAAAAAATATATAGTTGACTCTTCAAACACGTGAAAAGACAATCAAATAGTCTTAAATGTATTATTTAACAAAGTTATCAAATTAAACATAAAAAAAAGGTTGTTATCTATATATATATATATATATATATATATATATATATATATTGAGGAAAGTTCAAATACAAACCATTTTTTGGTTGTGAACGTGAGGACAGCCCAGAGCGCGACACATGGCAAAAAAAATTCTGACACGCGCAACTTGTCCCGCGACTTTAGTGTTATTCAGTCTGAATAACGCGTTATTCAGACTGAATAACACTAAGTCGCGGGCTTTTTGGTTACAAGTCGCGCGTGTCGTCTGAATTTTCGGCGACTTAGTGTTATTCATACTGAATAACACTTTATTCAGACTGAATAAAGCGTTATTCAGTATGAATAACAGTAAGTCGCCGAAAATTCAGAGTGACACGTGGCGCTCTCGGTTGTCCTCACGTTCACAACCAAAAAGTGGTTTGTATTTGAACCCACCCCTTATATATATATATATATATATATATATATATATATATTATTGTGAACATACCAATTTTGTTAATAGATCATAATTTAGAAAACTAGTCAAAGGTAAAAATATAAAATTCCTATTTTAGAAGTGATTACGGAAACAATGAACGTTTGGATCAAGCTTGCGTCCTATGTAGAGAGAGAAAGGTTCAAATGAGAAACATAACTTTTTTAAAACATGTGAAGACGAATCTCAGTCTCTCATCCGGTCAATAAAGACGGCTTCAACCGGTCCCCCCCCCCCCCTTAATAATCTCCACTCTCCCATGAATCGCGTCAATCCTCCTTGATCACGTCCACTGTAACCGAAGATGTGTGGTTGATATTCGTCTGCACGTTTTCTTAAATTGATATGGTTCTCGTATGAACTCATCTCTCTCTCGACTTAGGATTAGGTGAGACCAAGCTGTTACCGTGAGACCAATACCTAACGTATGAAATTTTCACAAAAAAACACCGTGAATGTACATAAAACTCGAATACGCAGACCTAAAAATCACTTTCAATGCAAAAAATATCAAAAACAAGCTAAAAAACGAAACCTTCACAGCTCAAGTTCTGTGAAGGTTACATATATATAATGTGAACCTTCACAAAAAAATGTTGTGAAGGTTTCGTTTTTTAAGCTTTTTTGGATTTTTTTTCGATAGAGTTTTTTAATATGTTTTAACGATGAATGTTCAATTTTTTTTACCTTCACAAATGTTTAGATATGAAATTTCAAGTAAAATATGTTGGTCTCACCGGTATCACGGAAAAGGTTTGGTCTCACTAGAACTTAACTCTACTCTCTGTCTGTCTGTCTCTCTCTCTCTCTCTCTCTCTCTCTCTCTATATATATATTATATATACATATATATGCACGATTTGTATTTGATCGCTCCTATATATATATATATATATATATAAGGTCGGGTTCAAATGTGAACTCATATTTCATTGTGAGCGTGAGGACTGCCAAGAGCGCCACATGGTATATTCAATCTAAATATTCATGTATTATTCAAACTGAATAACACTGCATTTATTCAACTCCATTAAATGCAATGTTATTCAATCTGAATATTCATGTATAATTCACTAATTAAAAACATAATTTAAAAAGATTTGTATCGCAGCTCTCAGGAGCCCGATTGAAACCGCATGCGAGCCCGAATGGATACCCATATGCGCTACTATTGGCCCAAACGAAAACATAATTTAAAAAGAATTTGTATTTAATATGCCCTTTGATTTCTGTGCGCTTATGCTAGACTTTTCTCATTGAAAGCCCAATCCAATCAAAACATTGAGACTATGTCGACATGATAAGGCCCAATTAAATTAATAAAGATTTAAGATAATTATAAAACTAATAGGTGAAATGAATAAAATATAGAACTCTGTAAAAAATGAAAAGGTTGAAAGTAGTCCAAATTATATTTTAAAGTATACGATTCTAAATAAAATAATTTTCGTAATCATATTTAATAAATCAATTATTTTAAAAAGTAGAAGAATACAAAAAAATATATCTAGATCGATACAACTAATCAAAGGGGCTAGCTCAGTTAAATAGTTAACATCCTTTGGGGGTGGGGTGAAAACCACACTACCAGGGTTTGATTCCTACCGGCGACACTTTCTTGAGATATCCAGACTCTGGATCTGGTCCTTCGGTGCCGGGTTCGGGACTGGTTCGGGTTGGTCTATAGGACCCCTAAAAACCTGCCGGTCGGGTTCAGCCATAGGATGGGTTGACTCGCAATGGATTAGTGAGATTGCCAGTAAAAAGGCCTGATGCCGCTGGAAAAAAAATATCGATACAACTAAATTCAACCCATTTTGATAGTCAATTCAAAATATCCTTATCAAATACTGATGGTTAAAAAAGGGGTCTGGGCCGGTTATAACTGGTTATGAACCGGGTCAATTAAAACAGTAATGCCGGTTAAGCCATTATATATTAAGGTTGACTGTAGGATTTATCTCTTTGCATAGATTAAGAAACATTGTTATTTATTTATTGTGCTGAAGAAATGATCTGAATATCATAAATGATTGTTTTATCTTCATTATATATTAACCACTGATTATGAGACTCGCCTCCACTTTGTTGTTTCTTCTTCAACTCAACAACACATTCATTAAAGCATGGATAGGAATCAAAATTACAAAGGATAACTTAATAGAAGTAGAAGAAAGAAATCATGAAGATGATGACTGATTCAAAAATCAATTAAACACAAAAAAGCAAAGCGTGAATCAATTCCGATTTCTGCGAACCATCCAGAAAGAATAATTAATATAAGGAAACTCTATATTTCAGTGATGTTTGTAACCTTACATGTAATGAAGAATACACCTAAAATAAGCTAATCCAATGGGTGGAATATGATCGTAACAAAACATTTGTTCTTGCCGTTGCAAGAATTACATGATTCGATAAATCAAAAAGTTGATAAAAATAATGGATTTGTGATATCAAGTTGTTTAAATATAAAGATTATGTTTTATTACATGCTATATATCTAACCTTAGTGAAACCTCTTGATCGTTTGAGTTGCTTTTTTGAAACTTTGGTCTTTAATTGAAACGGATGAAAAAATAAGATCACTACCTATCCAAGTCCCAACCCACTTGCTTAACTTTTTATGTTATTAGAGTCTTGCTCTGGATTTTATAAGATCAGATGTTGACACATTTTCTAAAAGAACAAAATCTAATTAGAAGAGAATCACATTTAATGTTATAAGTTGAATTGTGCCATAGAAGATCTTAGTTGTCATTGCACAAGGGGCATGTTTGGTTTGAAATTTGGTGTGAATTAGGTGACCATATATAGCCATTTGGAATGTTGGTTTTGGATTGTTACCCAATATTACTTTAGAAAAGAAGATAATAGTGGTGAAGTTATGAAAGTGAAATAATTGGATTCTTAGAAAATTGCAAAAAAACACCACACTTGTTTCAGAATCATGAAAATGACATTGTAGTGGGAAATTTGGAATGTTATTTCTATTACTTTATGTCATAATTGACATGAATTTCAAATGCTTCTTTCTATTGAAGTCGATCCAGATGAAAGTAATGGATTTAATCTTATTTTACTTTTATTAATATTTGATTGCTTACAATAATATTCTTAAAACCGGTCTCTTAATAATTTTAATATCACAACAATCTATTACCATATCATGACACAATTTATATTATATTTTTATCAAAAGTAGTTAAATCAAGAACTGAGACACTCACAAAACCCTTTAAAAATTTTAAGTAAACATTCAATGTTGCCATAACAAAAACTGGGACTTTATGACACATTTTATATTATATTTTAGAGTAAAATACAAATTTGGTCCCCATGGTTTATTGTCTGTAAAAGTTTTAGCCTCTGTAGTTTTAAAATTACAAGATGATCGGTGTGGTATGCAATAATAACTGGATTTGATCCCTCCCGATAGAGACCGTGAAAAAAATTCCGTTAGAATAGGGGCATTTTCATCTTTTTAGATTTCATTTTACTTTCTATTAAAAATAAAGACCTTTACACATCCATCATATCAAATGATAACATGTGTCCCCTTTACTTTTATACATATGCACATTCACGTATCTCACGGGTAAACTTCACGGGCATTGACACTGGACATCTTATCCAGCCAGTGGATCGAAAACCAAATCCTACAAAACTGAAACCAACTTGTATTTTGTGCGCCAGGATTCAAATCAAAACTTGAAACCAAAATCAAATTCATAATCTAAATCTAAAACCCAAACCCAAATCCAAAATCAAAAACCAAAACCAAAATGAGAAGACTAAAATACTTCTGAATCAAAAAGCACACCACATTAACCCAAATTTCTCATTCCCTTACCTCTTCCATGGCAATATCCAATGCATTTAAAATGCCTTAGCCAAACAATTTTGTAATTCCAGATAAGGACTTATTTAGTTCATGGGTTTGAGATTAGATATGGGTCTTAATTGACGATAAAAAATTATTCAACCTTCGATTACAAAGAAGTGGCAGGGCTTGGGTCTTCATCGAGACGAGGGGTGTGTTTGGCTCTTCATCAAGGGGCTTCCATAGTGGTGGGATAGGAAGAGATCAATGATATAGGTAAGTGTGCAGCCGAAGTGATCAGATGGACGTGTTTGGGTCTTCAAACATTTTTTGTCTCTATTTTAGGGCTTGGTGTTGAATATTGACAGCCAGAAAGATGCATCTTCGATGGTGAGGACTAAATATGGCATACCACGATGGCTATTTTGTAATGTCAAAATCACAAGGACCAAAAGTGTTACAAACAACAAACCACATGGAATACATTTATAGTTTACTCTATATTTTTACAAGTATCTTATAAAAATGTTATCACGGGCGATTTATTTTTTTTAATCTTATAATAAAATAATTTAACACGGCTTTTATAAATTTCTTTTCTGATGATAAATTTTAGTTTTTGTTTGGTTGTAGGGAAGTAAGAGGGTAGGGTGGAAAGGATATTCTTCAATTGCCTCATCATAATGCAACAAACTTTTGGGGTAATAAATGTGCACTTATTTAGTTTTGAGGGGCGCCTTGAATATTTTGAAACCAATATATGTTTTTTTTTTTTTGAAACGGCAACGAAAGAAGCTTTTATTAAAAGACTAGCAAGGGGCTAGAAGCAGAGAAACAAAACAACGAAGGGAAGAAAGAAAAAAAACTAGAAGCAAGAATCCGGCAAATTACACCAGGCGATCCACTTGTTATCAAGACTACACCCGTTAGCTCTGTTTTTGAGCCAATAGTACGCGTAAGCTTTGATTTGGCTAGGGATAAGCACTGCATGATTCACCGTGGGGCTGTCAAAAAGCTTACCGTTTCTGAATTTCTAAATACACCACAGGTAAGTATAAAAAACCCCTGAGAAAGCTTTTTTCCACTTCTCGCCAGAATTGACGTTTTTGCTCCAATCCAAGAGTTGAGCTACAATTTGCACTTGAGGCAAGCTAACATTCCACCAGTCACCAATATCCAGCAAGATAGCTCTCGAAGTTCGACACGAAAGAAACAAATGGTTTTCATCCTCGATCGCCTCATTGCAAAGAGCACACCAGGAAGAATCCACGTTCACTCCTTTTTTTATCAGGTTGATTTTTGTGGGTAAGCGACGGTGATAAATCCTCCAAGCGAGAATGTTTACCTTGGAAGGCACCCATCTGCACCAATTGAAAGGCTCGAAATTCATTGATTTCAGGTAGAAGTCGTCAAAAGCTGACCGAGCGAAGGAGACAGAGAAAACTCCCGACGAGTGGATTGCCCAAGACACCGATTCAGTGTTATTAAGCGGATCAAAATAGGTTTGAAACCAGCTTGAAAGAGGAAGATTTATCTTTTCAAAGTCAACCTGAACCTTGATGATATTCCGCCAAACTCCTGGAAATTTGCCGATCGAATTTGGATGGTTCAACCCACCATGGGCTCCGTGAAGAGAAATGATAACTTTCTTCCAAAACGAATCAGTTTCCGTCTTGAATCGCCACCACCATTTGGCTAACAGAGCATCGTTTTGCGCTTTTAGACTACCGATCCCGAGACCCCCTTTGCTCTTACCCGAGATAACATACTCCCAAGCTATCCACGAAATTTTTCTCTTGCCATTTTTTGAACCCCAAAAGAATTTGGATCGTAGGCTCTCTAAAGATTTTAGAACTTTCAAAGGAGCTTTAAAAAGGGAAAGAAAATACACTCCTAAACTTCCCAGAACAGATTTGATGAGGACCATCCTACCACCGAAAGAGAGAGAGTTGGATTTCCAAGAAGAGAGTTTAGATTCAAACTTGTTCAGAATGACAGCCCAAGACTCAGCTTTACGCATTGAGCACCCAATCGGCAAGCCCAAGTAAGTGAAGGGAAGTTTACCAGCGTTACAATGAACTCTTCTGGCCACACTTTCGACTTCGGGAAACTGGACACCGACCCCCATTAAACTACTTTTACCCATATTGATCTTCAACCCAGAAGATAGTTGAAAGCATCTTAGAATGCGGGTAAGGTTAAGAACATTGAGTAAAGACCATTCTCCCAGAAAGAGCACGTCGTTGGCAAATTGGAGATGAGAAACAATAGGGCCCAAATTCGGGAGCCTAATCCCGTGAAAAACACCTTTGGCACACGCCTCGTGCATTACAATATTAAGGGCTTCAGCCGCTATGATAAAAAGAAAAGGGGCAAGTGGATCGCCTTGTCTGACACCTCTGCCCATTGCGAATTCCGCTGTAGGAGATCCATTAATTAAGATAGAAACCGACGCAGAGTTCAAGCATCCTTGAATCCAGCTTCTCCACTTGAGCCCAAAGTCCAATATATGTTAGGGGGTGTTTGGTTGGGGGTATTGAGGGGTCAGGAATGGGAATGATAATGAAAACTGCTGTTTGGTTTGATATTATATAATGGAATCATTCCTGTAGATCCATTAATTTCATTCCTGACCAAATTGGGGGGAATGAAATTTTTATTTTTACTTGGTGCTTTTTTCCACGCATTGTTTCATCTATGGATGTTAAATGAAACCTATTTTGTATTTTCAAGTTGGAAAAACAAATTTTTTTAATATGATGCAATTTTTCATTGATTATATTGGGTTAACCAAACAGCATCAATGCAATGCTCATTCCTATTCCCATTCTCCTCCATTCCCATTTTCATTTTCATTCTCATTCCCTGAAATGAACCAAACGCCCCCTTAATTGAAATTTACAATTGTAATGGTTGGGTTAAGAGCATCCACAGTGGTGGAACCTCAAAGAACCTCACTTACCATATTTTTTTTCTATCACGTCATCGACATCTCTACAAACCAAGAACCTCCTTAAAACTCTACAATGGAGGTTCTTACAAAAACCTCACTTCCCTTTACATATTTATAATATAATTTTTATTTATGTAAACTATTATATAACAGAAAAGGAAACTATTACAAGAACCGAGGTTCTTGTTCAAGCACGCAGGTTCCAATAAGAACATGTGACTGGACAAGAATTTATGTCTCACAGTGAAGGTTCTTATAAAAACTCCATAAAGAATCTCAGGAAAACCTCCATTGTGAATGCTCTAATGTTTGCTCTTACGAGGTTTTGGGTTTTATTTTTGTTTTTGGCGAAATCTAGTTTTACACTTTTTAAATTTTGGTTTCTAGTATGAGAAAAATGAAGCATAGAAACATGGAGAAGGTAGAACCTACGACATTCCCTAACAATAGGGAACAATAAATCAACTACCCTATCATTTTTGTTTATGATTTAAAAATAATAAAGTTCTCTAATTTCCACCCTTATGATCTAAAAGTGTTCCCGCTTTGACTTTTTTGCTACATTAATACTTTTTGTTGTACCAATGATGTATAACTTAGTTGGCATATTGAATGAACGGTAAATTTGTAATAAATATTTTTTATTGTTTTTGATAAATTCGTATTTTTTATTATATTATACTATTGTTTTTATGTATCTATTAAACAAAATTCTTGAATCTTGTTTAACTTAATTCAACAATCTATTAAAAAGTCATTTGGTTACACACATTTAGTTAATTTTACATATTAAAAACCATCTTTAAACATCTATCATAGAGATTATGAATATTATGAGACTACCAATTTTGTTATATAGTGCATATTTATGTAAATAGAAAAAATCAAAGCTGTGGGTGGGCCTATGAGAGAGTATTAGGTCAATAAATTTAGAGTGAATTATACTTTGGTTCTTGTGGTTTTAGGTAAATCATAATGTATTCTTAGAACGAATTAACTGTAGAAATAATAGCGTTTAAAGAATTCTTAAACTTTATCAACCAGAAAAGACATTTTGACCATTCTCATTCTTTCTTTGAATTCTTAATTAAACAATTAAAAAATACATTGTATTATATTTATTATTTGTTATTATATATAATGCACGTCATCAACCTCTCCAAGACTCGTCATCGTCTTTTCTTCCCTATGATATGATCCATCATGGTCTTCCTCATCCAATACACATGTTTGATTGATGAATATGAATGCGCAACAATGAGTTAACCATGTTAACAACATGGAGTTGAAAATAAGGTCTAAACACATAAGAAAATGTAACCATATATAAGGCCATGAGTACCACACGAAACTCTGGTTTCAAACCTTCACTGCCATATCAGCTTTCTACTATCCCACTCTCAAACCATCACCAACCTTTCAAATCTCGTAACACAACCTTTCATACCCTCTGCATCTTTTTTAATGATATTTATATCTAAATAAGGATAGAGAAAGAGAGATAAAGAGAAAAACAAAGCCGGGTTCATTTCACCAAACCGCTCCCGAAACCAAGAGTGAAATTACAATTTTATCTATGTGTATTAATAAATGTATTTTTTTTAGATATTACATTTACTTAAATGTTTTTTTTTTGGATTAACGTATGTGTGTGTGTGTGTGTATATATATATATATATAGATGAATGGATAGATAGTTAAATAGATAGAGAGATACTTAAAAATACTTTCATGCATTCCTACTCTTAACTTAGCTTCTCACACAATCTTACGTAATTTTAAGTATCTCTCTATCTATTTATCTATCTATCCATCCATTTATATATATATTAATATAGATAGAATTCGATTGTTGTCGTCTTACATAAATAAGAAAGAATAGACACTTTTTTAGACTTAACTTAAAAAGGAAATGTATTTTGGATTACGTGGACGGATTTGTGTACATGTGTGTATATAACTACATAAAAATTAAAAATGTCTAATATTTAATTCATTATAAAGGTAATGATAAGATTTTTCTAATATGCAATTTACAAAATTAAATATGTATTTTTTGTTAAAATTATCATTAATTAATATAATAAAGGTATAAAATGAGAAATGTAGGAAAGTCAAAAAAAAAAAGAACAAACTATAGGGAGTAAAATTATAATATAATAAAACAACAGAAAGGGAAAAGACAAAAGAAAAAAGTAAAATGGCCAAAATATCCTTAAGTTAACTAGCAATCTTTAACTCTAGTTGGTCAGAGGGACCAAAATTGAAATACAATGTCAACCATAGTGACCAATATTGTAATTAGTTTGATATAGGGACCAAATTTGATAATGAACGACAACCACAAGGACCAAAACTGTAATTTACTCTAAATTTATTAAAACAAGATGACCATTCAAACGAAAAATAAAGTAATAAAAAGACTTCCAAGCAGAGAAAAGCTATTTGAATGCCTTTTTCTTTTGGTAAAGTAATAATCATTTCGTAATCAATTGATGAAATTTTCATGCTTTTGCGATTGAAATACTTTATCCACTACTATTTTAACTCAATTAAGAAAAGCATCAAAATAAAAGTTGTATTGATTTTTTATTTGGAGAAAAATAATTTCAAATTTTTGGTTACATATCTACGATAAAACATACCAAACAAGAAATATTATTTTTGTACGTTTGCTAAATTACATAAAGAGCACGGTACATATAATCAAGCATTGTAGACATAGTATGTTATCTACAAAGGTTTGTGAATAGAACCTTTTAAAATTACAACTAATTTTTGTTTCATAGAAATTTTGGTATTTATCAACAAAGTTATGATATTTAATAATTTATTTATCCATTCATTTTTATCACAAAAAGTTGACAATATAAAAGCAAAAGTACAAAAATAAAAATCCAATGGAAGTATAGTAAATAAGTCTTGATAAGTTGATATTAGGTGATCTAAATGAAACTTGTGGTGAATGATCTTTTTGTAACAAGTATCATTAACATATTTAATAGAGAAAGAGTTAAAATATCAAATCAATAGAACAATAAATGATAAAACGGTTGCGTATTGAATCTTGATTTGGAAAAATATTAAATCTATGCTTCAATTTTGTGATTTCTAGCAAATAGATATGTTTTATGATTTTACATGTTTTGCAATTTTGCTTTGATTTTGAAAAATTAAAACCAATAAATTGAAAAAACCTTAGTTTGTCACTGTAAATATATATAGATTTCTATATATAATAAAAGAGTAATTGATTTGACATGTGTCGTGCTCTGGTGAGCCGAATTGCCACGTGTCGCGTTCTGGCGAGCCGGTTTCGGTTATCAAAACAATAAATAAAATAATGTAAAAGATAAATATCACTTTAAAAAATCCTTTACATAATTAAATCAAACGGTTTAAAAAATCCTCTACATAATTAAATCAAACCTTTTAATCCAAACTATAGATAAGTATGAAAACAGTAAATAAAATAATGTAAAAGATAACTACTACTTTCAAAAATACATAATTAAATCAAAAGGGTTTAAAAAATCCTCTACATATATCTATATATAATAAAAGAGTAACTGGCTGACACGTGTCGCGCTCTGGTGAGCCGAATTTCTATTTTTCCCGCCAAAACATGAACCTAGACACTTTTTTAGTCTAGATTTATTTTGCTTACTTGTCACTATTTGCCACATCATATGCATATGTGTCATGTGTCATATATTGACATATGGTACTGATTCAAAATTTAAAGTTATTATAATTAATCCAAAATTATCTATTAAATATAACAAACTTTATCTCTATCTATTGGTATAAAGTCATCTATATCTCCATCTTTCTCCCTAAATTGATATTTAAATACTAAGCAACTTCTACACACACCGTATAAACCTTACCGTTTCCCTTTTAATTTTTCAAATTCATCCATTACTCTTTTTGCAATCGTCTTAGGTAAGTTCGTCAACCCCTTTTTCGAAGAACATTCGTGCATAAAATTATTTTATAACTAAGTTTTCTTCTCCACATTTTATATATTTATATATATTACTTTTACCAAAAAATAGCAAACATTATAATATGTTTTTTTCTTAATAAAAGTGTGTATTTATATGGAATATCCTTATGTATAATTCTGTCTTTTTTCCCCCTTATATGTTTTATGATCAATATGATAATCGATTTCTAGTTAACAAGATTTAATTAATTTTGAATGTAGTTTTTACTTTGAATGATTAATATTTTTGTCTAATAAATGATGATATGGTTTAATTTTTGCAATGGTTCCATTTTTCACACATTTTTTAGGTATGTTTCTCTTATTCTTTAATTAAATCAATTAGCCTCCGTATATATCTTAGTCTAATTAATGAATCACCATAACTGCTCTCACTATCTTATCTATACTAAACAAATATATATATATATATTGATTTACTTTTTTTTTTGAATAATTAATTTTATGTTTACTAATAAATTATATGGTTTAATTTTGGCAGTGTTTCATACAATTTATAGGTATGTCTCTTTTACTTCTTTGATTAAATCCATTATCCTCAATATATGTTTTAGTCTAATTTATAAAAAATTTGAGACAACGTTGCTAGAAATCTAATACAAAAATCTTAATAGGTAAATTCATAATTCAAAAAAAGAACTAAAATGACTTTTACCACCTACAATCGGGGGCAAGTCACTTTTCATGCAGGGCTACTAGCTACCACGTAAGACAAACATTTTATTTTTATTGTACATTGAATTTTCAAATATTAAAATAAATAAATAAATTGGGCATCGAACACAACGGATAAATATCGGGTATGTAAAAATGCTCTAACTAATTATGTATGATGATTTATTTTGAAAATGAAATTATTTTGAATAATAATATTATTTTGGTTAATAAATGATATATTCAATATGTTTAAATTCATAAACTAACTCATAAACATAATTAAATATAAAATAAATAATTTATTTTAAATATAATAAAGTTAAAATTAAAATCTAGATAATTACTAAATTAAAATATAATACTTAATTATTATTTTATAAAAAAAATACTATTAGACGTAAATTAAATTATAATTTCAATTGTTCAAGTTAATATTTGATTTGAATATAAAAAAATACGGCTTGATTTATTTTGAAAATAAAATTATTTTTACTAATAAATGATAGGTTTAATAATTTATATTTGTAATCATGTAACTAATTGATAAATGTCATTAAATCGAAAATAAATATTCATTTTAAATATAATCAAGATAATCATTGAGTTATAATATAGTATTTAATTAATATTTTTATAACAAATTAGTGTTAAACGTATCGATTATTATATTTCAATCCAAGTACACTTTTGTATGTATACCTTTCTCTTTATATGTGAAAGTATATTAACGTCATTTTAAAGTCAAAGATAGTTTATAGTTTGATCTATAAAATGTCTTTGTTATATTTTCGTTGTTGATAATTTGAATTAAACTAAAAGTTAATAAAGTTTGTGGTTTATTTTAATATAATTAATGTATTTGATAGAAAATAATATTGATGTTAGAAGATCAATAGCACAACAATTCATATTAGTAATATAAGGTTTTTGGCATGATTTAATTTTTTGAAATTATCCCGTGTATTACACGGGATCAAAACTAGTATATATATATAGGGTGGATTCAAATGTGAACCACTTTGTGGTTGTGAATGTGAGGACAGCCGAGAGCGCGACATGTGGCGGATGACTAAGCACCATGTTAGATCCACGGCGGATGACTAGGCGCGATTCATGGGAGGGCATTGAATTAAAGGGGGGACCACACTCAAAGCCGCCGCATGTCGCGTTCTCGGTTGTCATCACGTTCATAACCAAAAAGTGGTTCACATTTGAACTTTTCTCTCTCTCTCTCTCTATATATATATATATATAGAGAGAGAGAGAGAGAGAGAGAGAGAGAGAGAGACTCTTAAGCTTGATAATTTGGTTTGGAAAGAAAAAAGATTCAAAGTGATTGTTATAAGACCCCACAAATTGCAGTCATGAAATGGACACCATGGGAACCAAACAGAGCAAGAAATAACATCTTTTATTAATTTTTTGGACTTTTAGATGACCCATGTAATCAGGCGTTTCACAAGTCTAGTCGTTGCTATGATCGAGGAGGATGGACAACAAAATCCGATAACGTGAAACTTGAAAATTACGTATTACAAATTTTATATATGTTTCGATTTGTTTTAGTAATGTAAAGTTTGTTCCTATCATATAAAAGGTATGTTTGTTATGCTAGCATTAAAATAACTTTGGCTTATTTACAAACATGAGATATTAAGTTTGTTTCTAGTAAGGACCCGTATGATTCATATTATTTAATGGAATTTGGAATTAAATGTTTTTCAATTCCGAATTTGATTTAACGAAAAGATCGAACTTAAAATTTTGGATTGTTAATGAACTTTTATAAACATGAATTTCATAGAATTTGTTTGGAATAATTTTTTAAAATATGTAAAAAGCATTTATTTTATGATAATCAAGTAATATAAAATAATTTAATTATTTTTACTTTTTTTAATAGTTAGTTCTATAAACTATTTATAAAATTTGAATTTAGTTCAATGTCAAAATCTTACAAATTTCATACAAATCAAACACAACAACAATTTTAAATTTTCATAATTCCAAACATCTCTAAAACATTTCTTCAACTAAAATAAATCCTATATGTTTTTTAAGAATGTATGGAACTCCTTTATGCCGTGTTCTCAGATATAAAGAGAAAAGAAAAGAAAAAATTGATAAAAAAGAAAGAAAGAAAAAAATAATTTTTCATTTGTGTCATGGGAAGACAAGAAAAGGAAAATAAATTTTTTTATTATGTTCTTAAACATTAGAAAAAAAGAACAAAAAATATGTCGTTTTTACAGATATACCTTTTAAAAATATAGTTTTAATAATAAAAGATTGGATAATTTTGTAACTTTACTAATTTCAATAATTTTTTTAATTTGTTTTAATTTTCTTTTTTTTTCACCCTTCCTTTTCTACCCACATTTGGAATGAAACTTAACATTATTTTCTTTCATTTTGTTTCTTAACTTTTCTTTAAAAACTTCAAAAACAAGAGTTTTTTTTTTTTTTAATTTCTTCCGCTTTTCCTCCATTTCCTTTCAGTTCCTTGTAAAATGAGTTTTGAGAACACAACGCTATTTATACAACCATGATTTAAAAAAATCTATTTATGTTTGAGATGGAGTTGTGAAATGTGAAATGACAAAATAAAAGGGAAAATTAATTGTTTTAGAGGCCGTTACTAAACACTTACTTGGGTAAGTGTTTATCAAGTTTTATCCGATAAACACGATAAAAATAGAGAATCTTACCAGTAAGAATGAATAAATGGTTTAAAGGCCTTTTACTTAAACACTTAACCGGTAAGAACTTACCGTAAAATTGAACGATCACCTACCATATCGGACAATATTTTAGTCTCTTAAAGCAATATCTTATGCACCAATTCACCCGGTAAGCGTTTATTGGATAAAAGTTGTCAATCTCGCTTATCGGTTAAAACTTTCGATCTATGCTATCACTCTTATAGATAAATTTTCAGTCCTTATCATGTTTATCTCTTAAAGTAAATTTAACGTAAGCATTCAAAACTTACTGATTTAAACATTTTCTATATTTTTTCTTTTTCATACAATATAATTGATAACCACTTTTACTTAAAACAATTAATTTCTCAAGTATAAGAATGTCAAACAACTTAACTTATTTTATTTTACTTTATTTATTGAATTTATGAGCATCAACTGCAACACCAACAAAAGTTCTTGAAACCAAATTCTGAAAACAAAACCTTCTCCATCATTCCCACCATTTCAACTCCACTTCCCTCCCATTCCTCTTTCTCTCTCTTTCTCTTTCTAACTCCACCCATATCAATCAATATCTACTACCCCTTTAAACCCCCTCACTAAATTCCTTCAAACTCACCTCTGAAATCCATGAAAACAACAACAACTACTTCCACCTCCAAAACATGAATCTTTTCTTGTTTTCCCTCAAAACACTCCTCCTACTCACCACCATCTTCTTCACACCATCACACTCCTCAAACTGCAACAACAACACAGACCACCTCCTCATCACCAAAGCCTTCTCTTCCCTTTCAAACTTCAACTCCTCTTGGCTCAACTGTTCTTCAAACCCACCAGTCTATGAGATCAATCTCTCATCAAGAAACCTCTCTGGCACCCTCTCATGGAAGTACCTCAAGAACCTAACCCACATCCACACCATCAACCTCTCCAACAACTCCATCAAAGGCTACATACCAACATGGTTTTGGTCAATCCCAGGTTTGACCCAAGTCAACCTCTCCAACAACAAGCTAGGAGGCACAATCGGGTTCGAATCCGGGTCGGGTCTATCTTCAATCCAAACCCTCAATCTCTCCTTCAACAGGTTCACCAACCTAGCCCATCTCTCCAACTTCACCAACCTATCCCTCCTTGATCTCTCCCATAACAACCTAAAGCTCCTACCTTTTGGCCTACATTCCTTAAACAAACTCCAAATTCTTGATCTTTCAAGCTGCAACATCTCAGGTGATCCAAAACCCATCTCCAATCTCACCTCATTGGAGCACTTGGATCTTTCAAACAACCACATGACTGGGAGATTCCCCAATGATTTCCCGCCACTTTCCACCATAAATTTCTTGAATATCTCATTCAATAACTTCACCGGATCCTTAAAGAATAAAGATTTGGGAATCCTTCAAAGATTTGGGAATTCTTCCTTCATCAACGCCGGAATGCTGTTCAAATTTTCATTCAATCATACGGCCCACCATCATCATTTAATAACCCCAAAGAAATCACACACTAACACACACAATATTACACATAGTAACCCTACAAACCCTAAAAACCCTAAACCCATGAAGAAAGATCGAAAACCCGGTTCAAGAAACCGGCTTTTTTTTCATCTTGATCGTATCTTTATCGTCTTTATTTGGGTTAGTAGTTATGGGGGTATCGATATATTGTATATTTAGGAAGAGAAAGATGGCGAGAAGAAGGAATAAATGGGCGATTTCGAAGCCGGTTCACCAGCACCAGCCGTTCAAGGTGGAAAAATCCGGTCCGTTTGCGTTCGAGACGGAGTCCGGTTCGTCGTGGGTGGTGGACGTCCGGGAGCCGTCGTCGGCGGCGGTGGTGATGTTCGAGAAGCCGTTGATGAGTTTCACGTTTAAGGATCTGATGGGTGCCACGTCACAGTTTGGGAAGGAGTCCTTGCTGGCGGAAGGGAGGTGTGGGCCCGTGTACCGAGCTGTACTGCCAGGTGAGATCCACGTGGCGGTCAAAGTGTTGGAGAGTGCTCGAGGGATGACTCATGATGATGCTGTGTCCATGTTTGAAGAGCTCTCCAGGATCAAGCATCCTAACTTGTTGCCCATTTCTGGGTATTGCATTGCGGGTTAGTTTCGTCTTTTCACATCTTTTTCCTTAGTTCCAAACCAATAATAGACAAACTCTCTTCAATGCTGTGTTTGGCAAAAATAAGCTAACCGATAAGTTAGTCCATTTAAATCTATATCATAAGCTATTAAGCTAGCTTATTAAAACACTAGTTGAAGTAGTGTTTTTATGAGCGTTTTGTAATTTTTTCTAATTATACCTTTATTAACATTAATTATTATATCCCAAGATACTTTTGGTCATTTTACATACTCATAAGCTAGTTTTTACCAAACATAATTTATTCATAAGCTAGCTTATTAGCTACTAACTAGTTTATGAGTCAACAGCTAGTTTGACAAACATAACCCAGAGCATGTCTAGCCCAGAGTAAAGGTAACATCTTGGTGGGTTAGTGGATGGTATCACTGACTACCCGGATTCAAACCCCGTGAAGAGTATGTGGAGATATCTATAGGTCTGCCACATAGTCGGGAGTAGTCGGATGCTCTTGAATCCGGATATCCGGGAACGTATGTGTTTCCTTGACGTTCATAAAAGTTTACTAATAGTCACTACATACCCATGCAGTAAAATATTATACCTTGCTCTGGAATAGTAAAATTTGTCTCTGGAAAATGAACCAACCCATTCACAATGAATAACATGATTGTATAGTACTAGTACTGAATAAAGCATTGTACAAGTTGTATGTACAACATACATTGCATAAGGTACATGTGGAAAATCAAATTCGTAGACCCTCCCTCTTTCTTGGGGGTTTTATGCTATATTAGTAGGTTTTGATTATTTTGGATGTCTATTAAGTAGTAGTGCTTGATTAAGGAAATTACGAATTGGCCCATAGGTTTCAAGTTTTTTCAAAGTCAAAAGGGATCATGTGAATGGTAGAAGATATGGGCAGAGATGGAAAGTTGGTCAGAATATATGCAATAAACAACAAATTTTGAATTCAAATACCTCCAAAAATCCATCATTGTTTTGAAATTTGAGCTTTTTCTAAACAAGATTTTGGGTATTTTATGCATTTTGATCAATAATTTATCAATAGATTTCTTTGTAAGGTTTGGATTAAAACATTTTGTTTTTTCAAGATGCAAAATCCACAGCAAAATCAGGTTGCTTTCTGTGAAGTTTTTTTGGTTATTCTCATAATCTCATAATCTCATAAAAAGAAATTGGTGTCATCATATAAACCAAAATCTATATATTCATATGTGAATTAGCATATGGCATACAACTATAAATGTTTGAGATTGGTACAACATGTGAAGCAGGGTGAATTCATTTATTAAATTAATTGACTTTCAACTACTTTTTATATCAGTTTTTCTAGGGCCATAAACTTTAATTTCTAGAGATATTTATGAAACAAAATAATTTTCTATAGATATTTAAAGTCATGCATAATTTCATAGGTCATTTAGTACGTCTGTCGGTTATTTAATTCGTTTTGTGTAATTACTGACTCAATCTAAAAATTAAAATTTCAATTTTAGATATACACTTATTTTTGAATAAATGTATGTTTACTAATTTTGTTGTTCCAAATAATTACTAAACTTTTTTAATTAAATCTATGCAGGTAAGGAAAAATTGGTGTTATACGAATTTATGGCCAACGGTGATCTCCACCGTTGGCTACAAGAGCTTCCATCAGGAAAAACCGACGTGGAAGACTGGAGCACCGACACGTGGGAGTACCCGGTTGACTCATCGTCACCCGAAAAAATGGAGTGGCGGACACGTCACAACATCGCGGTCGGAATAGCCCGTGGCCTAGCCTACCTACATCACGCCCAATCTGTACCACTCGTCCACGGCCACCTCGTCTCATCCAACATCCTTCTCTCGGACTACCTCGATCCCCGGATCGCGGGGATCGGGCTGAGTCGTGACCGAGTCGACTCGCAGACCACCGACTCTGACGTGTACAGCTTCGGGGCGGTTTTGATCGAACTGTTGACGGGCGAAACGGGGTCGGAAGAGACGGTGACTAGAACGAGGAGGTTGGTTCGGGAAGGACGAGGCGTGGACGCGTTGGACTCGAGGCTAAGACTCGGTGAGAACTCAGTGAGTGAGATGGTTGAGTGCCTCCGAGTTGGGTACTTGTGCACGGCTGAGACGCCTGGGAAAAGACCCACAATGCAGCAGGTTTTAGGGATGCTGAAAGACATACATCCAATCACGGCTGAAACAATAAGCTAACGAACTTTTTGCTTTTTTTTTTTTCTTTTTTTTTCTTTTTTTTTCTTTTGATGATATTATCGTGTTGGGAAATCCAGTGGGTATTTAAATTTAATTACTAAATCCAGAAGATTTGTAATTTTTTTGGTGAGTTGTACATCTTGCATTTAATGGTGTACGTATTTCTGGATCTGGTGTTTTTTGAGTGGTTGCTTTCAAATGTGTACATATTTGGCATTTTCAGAAAAGTCCAACTTCCGTTTCCGGGAAATGTACCATGAAAACTGCATATGGTATAAGTGGCTGATGCAATGTGTGTTAATCTTCCAATCACGTGACACCAACGTGATGTAATAATAGTTTTTGAAACGAGCTATTTCATCATCAAAAAAATCGGTTATTTGTAATAAAATATTTTTCAAATCGTGTAATTGAATTTGGTACGAAAATTTGTTTAAAATTTGACTCTCAATTCATTTGATAGTATTTAATCAACTGAAAAATAAAATCAAGATTTTAATAAGTAATACAATAACCAATTGACGTAAAATACAAGATTTCACAATAGATTTTAAAAATTAAAAATTTAAAATAATAAAAAGAGAATGGACAAAGAGTTGGACAAAAGTTACTTCTATTTACTAATTTTTTTGACGCCCATAATTATTAATATTTATGTTTAAAAATTTTAATATAGGATTTAATTCGAATATTAAATAAAGAGCTCAGATGATCTTTTTAAGGGTGGTAATATCCCGGGAAGGGATGTGGATGTGGATAGGATCTCAGTTTATCTGAGTTTGATCCCAGTGGAAATCAATTTGAAGACATGAGCAGTACCCAGTCTTTGAGTTGGTCCAGTTATATATTGTGATGCCCTCTTGTCTAGTCAAAAATTGTGGTTGTGGTTGTAGGTCCAAGCGTAAGCTGGCCTGAAACAATGCCAAATTAATGGATTACTTGTGGATACCGCCAATAAAATGTGCATACATATATGTATATATTTATGATAATCGTTCGTTGAATTAGTATAAACTATAACTTTCAAGTAAATATAAAATAGGGTTTATGACTTGTAAGGGTAACCAACTGTTCTAATTGTACAAATGTTACCATGAAACTATTTTTTGTACTCAATTGACCATTAAACTCTTTTTGACTGTACATATAGTATCATTATGACCTGGTATAACAGGTAAACCACCGTGAACCACCGGTAACCACCACCACCACCACCAAAACACCACCACAGCCACCACCTTCTTCAAACCCACCACCAAAACACCACCACATCCACCACCTCCTTCAAACCCACCACCACCACCACCAAAACACCACCACAGCCACCACCTTCTTCAAACCCCCCACCACCACCACCACTAAAACACCACAACAGCCACCACCACCTTCAAACCCACCACCAGATCTCCGATTTCCAACCACCGAAACCTCCGATTTCCACCCAGTAGCGATTTCCGATTTCCGAACAAGAACCCAAATCACACCAACGACTGTTCTCGAGTTCATTTTCAGACTGGATTTCGAAAAAACCTTCTTGGAATGGTGGAACGGATTTCGATCTGGTGGTTTTTGGGGATTTCGATCAGGTGGTTTTTGGATTTCTTTCGATTTCGATGCATGTTTCCAGATCTGCAGGTTTCTTCGATTTTGATAGTTTTTTCCGGCCACGTTTCCAGATCTGCACGTTTTTCCGGCCACGCATTTTTCGGATCTGAATCTGGTACGTTTTGGTGGTGGTGGTGATGGTGGTGTAATGAAGAGAGAGGAAGATGAGGAAGATGAAGAAGATGTAAAGATGGTGGTGGTGGGTGGGTGATGGTGGTTGGTGTTGGTGGTGGTGGTTTGGTGGGTATGATGGAGATGGTGGTGGCTGTGGTGGTGTTTTGGTGGTGGTGATGGTGGTGGGTTTGAAGGTGGTGGTGGCTGTTGTGGTGTTTTGGTGGTGGTGGGTTTGAAGAAGGTGGTGGTTGTGGTGGTGTTTTGGTGGTGGTGGTGGTGGGTTTGAAGAAGGTGGTGGTTGTGGTGGTGTTTTGGTGGTGGGTTTGAAGAAGGTGGTGGCTGTGGTGGTGTTTTGGTGGTGGTGGTGGTGGTTACCGGTGGTTCACGGTGGTTTACCTGTTATACCAGGTCATAATGGTACTATATGTACAGTCAAAAAGAGTTTAATGGTCAATTGAGTACAAAAAATAGTTTCATGGTAACATTTGTACAATTGGAACAGTTGGTTACCCTTACAAGTCATAAACCCTATAAAATATTGATTAAAGAATAAAAAGAGTCCATATGATAATACACATGGACAAGTAGAAGTGGAGAAGGTGTGAGTGAGGGAAATCCCACTAAGTATTTGTCCCTTGTGCATTGTTTTACATCACCCAATACTCTGTGCTTTTGCTTTGTTATTAATTAATTATAATTTTCTCCATTCTTTTCTGTTTCTTCTTTTTAGGCTTATTCCAATGCCTTTATTCCTTTTTCTTTCTTTTTTATTCACCTTTATTTAGTATTATTCTCATCTTGTTTCTTTAAATAACATAGAATAAACTTGTTTAAATATTTTAACGACAACTTACGACGTAAAAAGTGTTTTTAGATGATGATTAAACACTAGTTTCCTGTATAAATTTGGTTCTATAATATTTAAGTATTTTAATAAAATACTTTATAAACCATAAGTATACATGATCAAAGGGTCAAATTTCGATAAAATATATCAAATTCATGAAAAGCATGAGAAGTGATTATCAACCGTTAAATATGAAATGAACGAACACTATAATGAAATGCATCGAGACAAAAACATTAGATGCATCAAATTAATTTTCTTTTAGACCGCAATTCATGGAAAAATATTTGATTTTAGACCGTAGTCATATTGTAAAACAAATATATGTTAATAAACACATTAAATATTATCCTTTTATAAGAGAAATCATGTGAAACAAAACCGTAAGATAAGAATTTTCGTGGATTTTATAATTTTTAGAGTTTTCAAATAATTAAGCTCGTATATATAAAGTACAGTTATGTAAAATATTAAGAACTAATGGGAAAAATTGGGAAAAAAAATCCAATAAACCAACGGGAATTGTTTTTAAAATGTTTAGAATGTGACTTACGAAACAATTAGTTTTTAATAAAAAAATTAAGAAACAAACTAATTTTGAACCTAATTTATATTAGCTAAACATAGTATTAGATATTTATTGGTGAAATGTAACTGTGGGCACCTAATTTATGAAGAAAACAACATGAAGTCATGAACCACAACAACTTCTGAACCTTTTTTGTGCCCATCCACCTCCATTTCACCTATTCTTTGTCTTTCCTTATTGTTTTTCCTCATTGTTTTCATTGGTAATGCCCACATATTCATATTCTTTTTCATTTTAATTATTGGTTCTTTTGTTAAATGGTATTATATTGTTTTACTACAATATAAAATAAAACAAACCATTATATTTGAAGAAAAATGATTGATGAAAATATTAATACACAAACAATTGGGTAAGTGATAACTTATATAACTTTTTTTTGTAATTGATAACTTATATAACTTTTTTTTGTAATTGATAACTTATATAACTTTTTTTGTACTAAAAACAGTTTTTCTTTTGTACTAGGGGTTGTTTTCTTGTCGACATAAAGGCACTATCTAGAATGTTATCAAATTGGTTACATAAGTGGTGCCCATGTTTTTGGAAAATTTAGAAAATACGATATTTCTAAGGTACCAAAAGTAGTCGAACAATTTGTAAACATTATTGGCATTTGGTTGAGTGAGACCTAAGATGTTGGTTGATTGGAACCTCGGATGAATATAAAGAAAACGACAAAGAAAATAAATAAATGCTTATAAGCTAAAACACGTAACTGTGTAAACTACAAGGAATAATGTGAATATGATAGAAACACTTGAAATGTGTAAGAGGGCTCATAATATATCCTTGTTGTACCTTGTGCAAGAAAGTATTGAGGTTCTTCGGCTTACTCATTCCCTGAAGTCTGATGTTTAAATCTCTAGCCTTAATCAGTTAGGGTTATCCCAACTGTTACGATATATGTTCCTAGTTTAAGCTTCTTATTTATTTTATCAAAATGCTAACTCCTTTGTAGTAGCTTAATCGTCATATACAAAGAGCAAATAACAATTGTTCTCTTCCTCGAGAGTTTAACTGTCTAAGTTGTTAGTTTAGTCTCATGTTATTCCATCTATTTTGTTGGAAGAAAAGGTTCTAATTTTTGTTTGGAATTGAAAATTTTTGTTCTACTTGTTTCATCTGATTTTTGTCTGATGGCTCACCAAACATGAGATTATTATTTTTACCTCATCATGTCCCATCCAGGCTGCGTCCCAAACGTACCTTAAAGAAAATAGGGTGTCTTCCAGGACAAACAAGTTTTAAGTAATCGTGATGTTGTATTGATTTCTAATTAAACACAGGTAAAATAAATTAGATGAAAAAGAATTACTAAACAATTTTAAAAGGGCTAAAAAAACCTTTATATCCAAAACTTGTCATCCATGAAAATAGATAAAATAATAAATTAAGGTTTAGAAAATTATTTATATCTTAAGTTTTCTATGTATTTCACCAAAAAAATTTATGTTGTTACAAATTAGGTTATCATTTGCATTGCATAAGTTTGTAGATGTAGTAGGCTAGTAGCTATCAAGGTACTTTTACTATTTTTTGGATCAATTTTTTTTGGTTATACTATGAAACCATGTATGAAAGGATGAAGATTTTGTGACCATGGTCGGCCAGTACAACAAGTAAATATAATGCTATATGATTATGCCAAGTTTTTTTACAGCCATGAGTATGCCAAGTTGACTATGATCGTTCTATTTCATGTGTTTGTGCTCATATTCCTTGACCTATATCGAATTCTTATAGTAAAAGTATTTCAATGTTTGGATTTAGCGTGTAGATATGAATGTGTCATCAACAATATAAGTTGAAGCTCTTCGTGGTGGTTCAAGTCGCTAGCAAATTAAATGTTAATGTTTCGTATCCTAAAAATGAAATATGATACTTTAAGCATCCAATTATATAATTAATGTAATTAATTTAAAAGTATAATAAAATTTATTTTCAAAGTAATTTAAGTGTACTAAATTTTTTATTTAAAGTTTATAGAATTAATCTTTAATATTATTAAAACCTAGTTAAAAAAATATAAATCTTAACCGACCTTAACCGGTTGTAACCGGTCAAAGTTATCTTAAACCAGTTGTACCTTCAAACCCCCTTAATTGTAAACAGCTTGTAACCGATTACGGCTTAAATAATCGGTTAAGCCACGATACTGTTTTTAACCGGCTTGGTTAATAACTGATATAACCAGACCAACCCGGTTAAAAAAATTTGATTGATGAGATGTTTTGTCCAGGCCCAAATAAATCACAGCCCAATAAAGGAAAAGGAAAAAAAAAATAAAAGAAAAACCCCCCTAATAAATCACAGCCCAATAAGGAAGCTTTTGTTGGTAGTTTTCTTCAATTCATTAGGTGATTTTAGTTTGTAGGTTTAATTTTTGATTTCGTAGCTAATATTTCTCAATCAAGCAATCAATTTATAATCATGTGACTTAGATTGTGTTGTGACGTGTTGAACCTTTCCTATCATTCGATTTTCATTTATGCAAACTTTGATGTAATCGTTAATCAAATTAGTTATTTATGTCAGTATCCTTGAATCATTTAACCTATTTGTGAATTGCTAGATAGAGTTGTGAACTTGTATCATCTATTTTAGTAGCAAACAAGTACTTCAAATTAATTGGGCATTCGATTAATTTTGATGTTGTGAGTTTGCTTAATCTAGTTCTTTCTCGCTTTTCCCCCCGCCCCGACCCATGCACACCCCTAGGAACTTGGATGGGAGTTTAGTTTATATGTTTATGAAGTATGTAACCATGTGTAAAGGCACGGTGAGGAAGTCACAACGCGTTAATATTTTTCATGACTTCTAATGCTCAAAGTGTATTTTCATCGTAATAAAATAGTTGTCGCGCATAAAGATTAACGAACAAACTCAAACCTGAAGACCGGCCTAAAAAAACCCGAGGCCATGTCTTAAAGCCGAATCAAACCAACTTGTTTGTTAGGGTATGGATAAACTCATAAACCCTAACGGCCTAACCTAAAAGGCTCAATTGGGCTTCTTTTTGCAACAAGTCCTAGAAAAGACTGAAAGTTTTTTGCTTATTAAATATGGGCTTGGAAGTTTTGAACCTTGAACCGTATGAGTCAATTATTTGCTAAGTTTTTGAATTAATAAACAACATTATTATTTAAAGATTTTATGTAGTATGATGATGTATGTTGTGTTTTTCAGTATTTTATAGTTACCAATTACCATACAAGATATTACCAACGTCAATATGAATTTAACTATACAGTGTTTAGTCCTAATCCACAATTCATTACAATAAAATTGGTTTACTGGATTTGTAACATCCCATTTTCCGAAAACATGCATTTAACAAAAGTAACCATAATTCTCAAATCAAGCGGAAGCTCGTCCAATTTACATTCAAAACAAACAAGTTTGAAACTTTAACCCATAAACCATCTCGAATCTTAACGATAAAAGTTTACGAAAATTAATAGTAGTCTAGTTTTAAAAAGAAAACATAAAAGAGTCCATCATCAGAGCAATATGTGTCCCCTCCACTATCTTGACTGAACTACGAACCCGAAGCCTCAAACGGTGGCCTTCTCCTTTCCCTTACGGGAAGTACCTGCCACTAAAAGATTAAACAACAACGGGGTAAGCATAAAGCTTAGTGAGCACACACATAACTACTTACTATCATGCTTACACAATCATTTCACATAGCAATCGAAACATGCAAACTCCGACCTTCTTACAGTTCAATACCATAAAGAAGGACATATGACACTGGTACCAGGCCTCTCCAAATTCCCTAGGGGTATTACTACCTCCATAGGTACTCTCCAAACGTCCCCGAAGGAACACATAACACAATCACATACGTAAACATAACCATGCGCACATAACATTAAGAGTTAAGTGAAGTACTCACCTGATATGTTGATTACTAAGCTCCCTTAACTAGAACGATAATCACTTCGCAGCACCTAAACATAGCACATACACATACACATCAAAAGGGGTCCCAAAACGAGTCCTTAACTCAACCCGACTCTCTAACGTGAAATGACCAAGTTAACCTCGATCAATTTCCACGAAACTTCACATATCATCATGTTACATAACCCCCTAGGGGTCCCTAGGCTAAAGAACCTCAAACGAGCCCATTGTGAAAAACTCCAAAATCGACTCAGTGGAAACGGCGGGTCAGTCCGCGGGTCACTACCCGCGGCTTACCCGCGGATTACCCAGAATCCGACTTCCAAGTCGCGAATGCGACTTCTGCAAAAGGTTTACAACTCCAAACTCCCAATTCGACCAAAACTAACCAAATACCATAATATACACTTACTATGGTCGATATCTAACACTTACATGCGATTTATTCGCTTATAACGTGCCAATTGATGATCGGTTGATCATCAATCTAACATACAACCCTAACCAAACGAAATCTACAATACATCTACAATTGAAGACACAATTAACATGAAACTCTTACCCTTGAAGCGAGCAACGCAATCAATTACGAACTCGATCACCACAACCTCCAATTGAACTCCTTGCTTTCTTCTCTAATCTCCTCCTCTCTCTCAAAGTACGTCTTCTGGAACTGCTAAATCTCCAGGAGTTAGGGTTTCTACCCTTTTATCTCTCTACTCCTCCCTTCACTTCTACAATTGACACCGAGGCCCCTCAACTTCTAAAACATAACAATAATTAATCACTTAAAATATTTTTCCATAAATAAAGAAAGTGAAAACGGGTGTTACAGGATTATTGTTCCATTATGAATAAAGTATTTAATTGAACTTATAAATTATAGACGAAAACTACGTGTAAATAAAATGAGGCAATCTCACAAGATATATCCTCGTGAAGAATAAAATTATTATGATAAAATTGGATAACCTAATGAGAGTGTTATATAGTATATATGTTTTTATGAAACTTTTTGACTAGACAAATTTTTGGATTTAAAACCATTATAGCTATATGAGCTACATATGCCTTTCAGCCTTTGTTTATTGTGAAACTTTACATGCAACAGTCAACAGATGAGTTTAATTCTATGTCTTAGAAGGTTCATTTAGTTCCTCACTTCATTGTAAATTCACAAGTGAATGATTTCTAGATTTTTAGGGGCCTAAGCATATATGTATACGATTACAAGGGTATGTCTACGGAGTTAAACTTTGGCTATGTTTAGTAAACTAGCTGATAAGCTAGTTGTTAGCTAATAAGCTAGCTAATGAACAAATTGTGTTTGATAAAATTAGCTTGTGAATTTCTACAATGACCAAAAAGAACATTTTGAATAAATAATTTATTAAAAATATTTTATAATATAATAAAACAAATCTCTACTCATATAAATATATAATTAAAATAATTTTCAAATAACATGTTAATCGATGCAAAGAAAATAATAAAAAACTAAATAATATAATATATTGATTTAAAGAATATAAATTTGGTTATTATATATATACTATAAATTTATAATTTATTAAAAAAATCTACATTAATTTGTGAGTTAAATTACAACTACATATAACAAAAATAAGCATAAACTTGATCAACTTCAAATATTCTAATTCCTAACTAATTAGTAATTTTCAAAAAATATAGTTAAGAATTAGATTAAATACTTTTTATATTAAACTATTTACATGTTTTAATTATCTATGAAAAAAGTGTAGTTTTAAGTCTATATAACTTACATAAATATTTTAGAAATTAATATATTTGTTTTTTTATAACTAAACATGGTAAATAATAATTGATAACATTTGAAAATAATTAATAATTAATATATAATATATTTTAATTAATAATAAATAATTAATTTTAAATACTAAAAACTAATATCTATTGATAATTAATAAATAGTATTTATTTTAATTTATAATAGTAGTATTAATAAAGGGTATAATTGGAAAAAGAACAAAAAACTTCTTATAAGCTACTCTCAAGTAGTTTTTTAAAAAGCCCAAACATGTACCTAAAAAATAAGCTAGCTTATAAGCTAGTTTATGTTTACCAAACAATGTCAAAGCCTTAAAATTTTCTAGTGTGAATTCATTTCATTGTTACAATATGATTATAATTGATTTTTTCTAATTGTAACGCCCTTAAATTTGGAATGAAATGACTAATTAAAATTTTCTTAAAATAAATCGAATAAAGGATCAGTTTTTATACATCAACACTTGAATCACCTTAAATTAAAATCTAGATTAATCATCAATAGTATGCAAACCAAGTCTTACATCGGATCCCAAACTTCAAAACCACTTAAAAAACAAACTATCACCCAAATGACATCATTTTATGACATAGACATCAAAACAACCTACACTAATGTTTTATTTATCAAGATGTCTAAAATTCAAGTATAAACATTAATGATTTAGTCTTCCAATGTTGTGGCAGATTGGTTATCACTCGGGGGTTCATAGCGGCCTAACCGAGTTTGAGCATTCCCGTGTGCATGCCTGGGGACATTTAAGTAGGTCATGTTTAACCCCCAAAATGCCGGGGATTAGTCAGGTTCTGGCTCAGGCACCCTTAAAAAAACATTTAAATGATTTATAAAACCAAATATACCCAATGCAAAAATCCATCAAATACTCATACATTTGATAAATAACAAATAAAATATGTTCATACTTCAAAATAAACATTTGGTTACAAAGCAACTTGAACTCATCTTGTTAGGCTAGGTTAAACCTAGGTTACATATCCAACTTTATCTTCCAAAATGGTGGAGGCTTTAGATACACCAATACCAACATCTTGAAACTTTATGTAAATCACCAACAAAACCTAGAGATGTACCGAAAGTAACCCCAACCTCATATTTATAAATAATCTTAGTTAAATCCTCCAATCATCCAAAATAGGTTACAACTTCAAACATCAATGATACCTCAAACTACATGCTCTAGAATATTAAAACAAATGGTTTTAACAAGAATAGAGATTTAGAAATGGTTAGGATGCCTTACAAATGAGTTTTTGAGAAAACCCTGAATTAAGGTCGATAGTAATGAAAAGGTGATGAAGAAGATGAAGATGTGGAGCTTCCATCCACAAAACTTGAAGATCTAGCCCACAATCTTCTAAATGACTTGCATTCACTAAGGTGTTGTTTTCTAAGACCCAAAATTTAACATGTGATTCCATGAATCTTCCAACTAGAGAGAAGATGGTAGATGAGAGGTATAAATAAAGACTCTCTAGCTAAAAGGTGATTAAACTCTTTGAAACAGGTTGAGGTAAGGTGTTTGATGCTCCCAAAATCGGATAAAATGGGGGGGGGGGGGGGGGGGGAGGAAGGAAGGAATGCGAATGTGTTGTTTATTGGTAAAGTGAAGGAGCGAAAAAAGGGCTTAAAGCAAGAAAAAAGGGTAAAAATCCCGCCAGACATTATGCATACATCTACTTCAGCACTTATGCATAGCTTTGAGTTTTTGGTGTTATCACAAACTTTGAGTTTTTACACATGTTACTTTTGCATAGCTTTGAGTTTTTGTTGTTGGAGATGGAGGTGAGGATGGAGACATTTTGTTTGGCCGAAAAATGGACCAAGGTAGGGGTATGTGAGTTCATCGATGTTTTCTAGGAATTCCATGTGATTGATTCAAACTTATTTTTTTTAAATGTTATAAGAAGGAAAAACTAAAAAGACAAATATTTATTTTGACGTACCAGATCAAACGGTTAGTGAAGTTAAGGAAGGGACACAATTCAATACAAAAGTGAAATCATAATGATTATATCCGTATTTAAAGAGAAAGAAAAGAGATTTCCCTGCCGTGGTGACCATGCCTGCGGGGTATTTTGTTTTCACGCCAGCGGGGACGGGAGACCTGTTCACCCTGCCACGACGATTAGGTTTCCCCGCTGAGCGGGATTGGTATACCGCACCCCATAAGAGTCTCCGACCCACTAAGCATCGTCTCTTATAGGATAAGCTTTTCGGTCCTTCCCATGTCAAATCAATAAGATAAATAACATTGATAAACACTTACTGTATAGTATTTAGTAAACTGACCCCTTAGTAATTATAATCGACAAAACAAACCCTAACAAATGTTCTTTTTAAACTAAAATAAATCGCAAGGGGTAAAGACGTCATCCTCAATTTTCCCTATCATCTTTATTAACAAAACCCTAGCAGATCTTGATTGCGGCCTCAAACCCTCTCTCCCACCAATCTCCACCGCCGTTATCGTTCTCATTCTCAGCAGCAACAATGGTAGGTCTCGTTAAACAGACATATGAATAATGATGTTATTATACTATTGCTTCTTTTGGATGATGATTATAATGAAATGTATTATTATTGCAGGCTTCAGAGAAGAAGCTAGCCAATCCAATGAGAGAGATTAAGGTTCAAAAACTCGTTCTCAACATCTCCGTTGGTGAGAGCGGAGATCGTCTCACTCGAGCTGCCAAGGTATATATATATATATAATATGTATGTATGTATCCATGTGTATTTATGTATGAAGTTTCTGGTTTTTTATTGTTTTGGTTAATGGTTGTTAGGTTTTGGAGCAACTTAGCGGCCAGTCCCCTGTCTTTTCCAAGGGTAAGATAAATCTACACTTGAATTACTACTTTATTGCGTTTCTTATTTTTTGGTTATTTATTTTAATGTACATTATTATATCCAGTTAAATTTCAATTGGGAATCCCTTACTGTTTCTTGGTTTTGAAGTTAGACTATCCTTCAATTGTATTGGTTAATTCTTTTAAGGAATTAAATACTACATTATGTTAATTGGATATGAGCTGCTTAAGCATTAAGTTAGTGACAGATTAGTGTCTCTAGAAACATTGCATACTGATATTTAGTTGAGGAGATTTCTGTAAATATGATGACTAATCATGTTGTGTGAATAAAGTTTGAGTTGGACTCGAATCCTGCATGACATATTAAGGGAGTGTGATATCTACAGCTTGCATATTAGTGTGTGTTACTAAAAACTTGTATAATGATGACCTGTGAACATGTGTTCTTCTTTCATTAGTTAGATCCTAAAGAAGTAGAAGTACCACTGTTATAAACTTTGTTGCTTTTGGAAGACCGTTTTGCAAGTAATATATTTGTTATTTATATTTGAAGTTTTCAAGTTCTAGGAATGTTTTTGTGCACAAAAATAAGCAAAATCAATCCCCTGTCACTTAAGGCACTGTTAAGAAACCGTTTTTTAAAGGTCAAAACATTCAATTGATTATCCAATTCCATCATGTTGTTAATCTTCTTAATTATCTTTATTCTAGATTAAAAAATCAAGTAACTTTCAATAGAACAACGAAGCCGAATTAAAACCATAGAGGAAAATAGAAAGATACAGTTTAAGGATAATCTGTCTTCTTCATTGTATACACAGAAACTTAGTTTTAATATTTTCACTTAAACCCGCATCTGATTTGGTTACATGTGGGTGTTGTTTTGTAAGAAAATACACCATCTTAAATTCTTAATAGGTAAAAATCGTCTGGGACCAAAGGATATGGCTTCCCATTTTTTGGTTCCTCAATATTCCACATTTTCTCTCATCAGCTACTGCTACGTCTGGATCAGTCAATGTCTTTATATGCCACCACTCTTTGATGTCGTTCTTTCCCGGTTGCTACTGCTAGTGCTCGTAGCTTCTGCTTTGCATTCTTGTTGCAAACCCCCAATCATCCAAGGGTAAATCAGACTGCAATGGTTGCTATGATTAGGATTTTTAATTTATTTGGTTAGCGATTTATGATTTGGAAGAGTCGGAGTAGAGAGAAGAGAGTTTAAAATTTGTATTTAAATTCTATACATTCAATTAGACAAATTAAAATTAAAAAAACCTTATAACTTAGAACTAAACTAATGTTCATGTTGTATAGATAGGTAGCGTTTTTATGTGTCCATTGAAAGGGTAAAATGATAGTTTTTGGTCATTCAGCTGGAGGCAAAGAATTTACCGTCTAAGAATTGGCTAAATGAGGTTTAGCTTTCATGGTTTAGTGATAGATGATCTTTTATTAACTATTAAAGATGGGGAGCCACTAATCTCAGGGTCTGTTATTTTTTGCGTTGAAGATGCAGACGATGAAAAGGAGCAACAATGGCATTTAATTTTTAGTTTGATTGTGGTTGTATACGATCAATTCTTTATATTTGAAGGTTGAAATATAACAGGGGATATAGATGAAGAAGATAAAGGAAGGGGGAGAATGACTATTCTTTCTTTTTTATATTGGTTAGTGTTAGTGTCATATTGGTGGGAGCTGTTAAGTGGTTTATTTTAGTGCAAAAATGTTCATCGGTGAACTGGGATTCCAGAGATAAAAGGCAGAGGCGGTACAAGTGAAATTAATTAATATAAGTTATAAGTGAAGAACTTTAGTTAAGTTTTACATATATTTGTGCAGTGACTCAACTGGGGTTGGAATAAAATTGTCTTTTACACAAATAATTCATTGAAATTGCTTGCAACCGATCATTTGAAAAAACGTTAATTCGTTCATTATTATTTTTGAGTACTAGCTTCAATCTTGCTTCACGTATAATTTGTTGTTGGGTGCTATAATTTTGGCGGTTCTCCTCTCCCATTGCCATATTGCTGTATATGTTCGTTTAAACGAAGCTTTCATTTTGGAGTATCAAGCACACCAGATCTCATATCGATCATTATTTTGCTGTCTGGTTTGTTTATACTCTTGTTATTGGTTGGTACAGCAAGGTACACTGTGAGGTCATTCGGTATCAGGCGTAATGAGAAGATTGCATGCTACGTGACCGTTAGGGGAGACAAGGCTATGCAGCTACTAGAGAGCGGGTTGAAGGTGAAGGAGTACGAGCTTCTAAGACGCAACTTTAGCGACACTGGCTGCTTTGGATTTGGTATTCAGGAACACATCGATCTGGGTATCAAGTAAGTCACCATTTTTGATAAAAGATTACAAACTATTCCATCTTTTACATTGTTTTTTTAGTTATTTAGAATAAAAGTGAAGTAGAGGAAAGTTCAAATGTGAACTTATCTTCCATTGTGAACTTGAGGACCAACAAAATTGTGCCATGTGTCAATCAGAATTTGCGCCAAAGCTTTATTCAGTATGCATGTGCATACTTAATAAAGCTTTTAGATGCAATCACCGCCTAAGGTTTATGTAGACTGAATAAAGCTTGTATTCAGTATGTGAATAAAGCATGAATATTCAGACTGAATATTGCCACGTGGGCCGTGGCACGATAGTAGTGGTCCTCACGTTCATAATGAAAGATGAGTTTACATTTGAACCTGACCCAAGTGAAGTATACTTAACTAATTTTTGTTGATTTTTTTTTTTGTAATTACAGGTATGATCCTTCTACTGGTATCTATGGTATGGATTTCTTTGTGGTTCTAGAACGGCCAGGATATCGTGTTGGACGTAGACGCAGGTGCAAGGCTCGTGTTGGCATCCAACATAGAGTTACAAAGGATGATGCAATGAAGTGGTTTCAGGTGAAATATGAGGGAGTAATCCTCAACAAATCTCAACAAATTGGAGGATAACTTGTTTACCTTTTTTTGGTCAATTCAGGTAACTGTTAAATTTGTACTGCACTCAAGTGCCCCAGTTATTATTGCTTTGTTTCTTGTTTCTGTTGAATTATCTTATTAGTGAAAAACATGTCTTTTTGGAACCACTTTGGTGAATTTGTTCAAGTGTGGCTATGACTTCTTTTAGAAAGCACTTTGCAGTAGCATTACTTTGGCTTTTGGTGCTTTAGAAATCTTTTTAAACATCACATTCTAAATAGATTTATAAAGAACCTTTTTTGGGTCACATTTTATATTCAATTATTGCCAACATATTTTATTTTGCTTGTCTATTGTTGATAAAGATAGTAATAATTGAGATCCAGAAGTTCTAAAATGATTATACATGCACACTTTCTAAAATGCTAATTTTACAAGACATTTGCAAAGTAGTGTCAAAACCTTGGTTGAACAAGTACTTCAGGAGGCTCAAAAAGAGGCTGGCCTGTCAAGAGCGGTACGTGAGTTGGGTTCAGAACATCGTGAGACAGTTCGGTCCATATTCGGTGTGGGCGTTAGAGCATTGAGAGGACCTATCCCACAAGAATCTTGTTATGGGTCTTACCATGTTGCCAAGTTGAACTCAAAAACTTGTTCGCCATAGAAGTTGTCAAACTTCAACTCAAAATACCTTTAACGTATTCACAACTTCCGTCTCAACTGACGACATACAAGTCAATATTTATGTACCATAACTTTTGCATCATAAGCACACACTGATTATGAGGTATTCTTGGTTGCGTAACAAGTCACATGCGACGAGGTTTCACAAGTCACATGTATGTTACTTTCGTGTAACGTAAGAATGCATATACCAAAAACTTGTAAGGCGACCAGGGGAGATGTCTTGTAGTCGCTTTAACATCATGAGACTTTGTCAATGACTTTAGTCCGATCGGACATTTCACATGATTGACGTTTATTAGAGAATGATGAGGTTTGGTTAAGGTATAATATGGGTTAGGAGAGAGCATAGTCTATACTTCTATAAGTTGACTTGAGCACAAACGCCTGGTTGGTGGTGTATAGTCAAGGGTAGCTATCTTGAAAAGAAATGGTGTGCATGAGTGAAAATGTTCAACTTTGGTGTTCAAACTCCAGTGTCTACATTTAGTGTTTGGAATCAGTGGCTAGCTTTAGAAAAGGTATTTATACCGTTACTAATGTTCCATAAAAAGTTTTAAGCTAATCGTTTTTCTCTAAAAAAATCCACACTTACCAAACACAAGTAACTTTATACATTTGGATCCAATGCGTTGCAAGATTACTTTAAAACAATTTGAATGGCCAACATGCTCAAAACACATAATCCCCAACAAGTATGCGATAGGGTTGAGCAACGGGAGCAGGTATCCGCCTTTGGAACCGGTTTCGCTAGTTGCGGAACTGAAATCATTGTGATTAAGTGTTCGGTTCCTAAAATACAGAACCGATTCGAGACTGGTTCCGGTTTCATTTCTTGGAACCGTTAACCCCCAGAGTACCTACAGAATGGTTCCACTTCATACATCAAGTTTGAGTTTGACGAATCTTTTGTATGATTGTCCCAAAGTAGAGATCCAAGTTCTTATGATTATTAATGATTAGTTGCAAAGGTTGATCCGGCAACCCAACCGGCCCACCATGGATTGTCAATGCCGTTTGTGGGGGGCATTCATCATCAGCGGTTGTGACTATTGGGGGTGTCCGTGTGGCATTCGGGCTTGATCCAGCTGAAACGAGTGGGAAACGTGGATACGGATGACTAATGTCAAATCCAATAAGATACGACGTTCAACAAAGGTGAAACGCCAAGATAACAAAGAGTAAAAACTCTTATAAAAATCTCAAACTTGAAAATTATAATGAATAAAAAAACTGAATAATCTGAATTACAATGAAGCCTAAACATCTTATTTATAAGCTAGCCTATGAGATAATTAAAGAAACTAAATTAACCTAAATCTATTCTTTAACTTAATAAACAAGAAAGCAAATAAAAGGAAACTAAATAAAATAATTATTCCTAAACTAATTAACTAATAAAATATTTGAATAAAGATATCATGGCAATCTGTTCCGGATTAATCAGATGAGCACAAATGTCAGCGTCAGGCTCGCGCCGCGAGCCATAGCCTCGCGCCGCGAGGTCTCTTCTATTTCGACGCTTCTTCTTTCGACATTCTTTGCTCGGTTTCCAGAACCCTCTAAAAGTATCCGTGAACGCTCGAAATCTCCCTGTATCAGTCACCCCCACTTGAAAAGAACTCGTCCCCGAGTTCACTTCAAGTTCGAGAGGATGCGGTTGTGATCGTCTCCATACTAATGATACGTCATCGAGCTCAAACGGGTAGTACGCGACAATAGCTTTCGTGTGAGTCGTTGCAGTCTGATCTAAAACTTTAGGCGCTATAGAAACTCCTTCCTTGACATTACTGGTCACAACTTCCAAAGACTTCGGCGGCTCGGGAATTTCTTTAGTTGGCTCACTTTCGGTTTCTTTAGAGATTGGTACGAGATCTGGTTCGGAGAGTTCAGTCTCGGTCACGACGAGATGAGCTTCATGTAGTGGCTCGATCGGGACAGCTTCCAGCGGTGGTGGTTCGGCTACGACGGGAACAAATTCCTCGTTCAGCGATTCTTCTTCTTTCGCTGGCAAGGCGTCAATCTTCTTGGGAACTTTTTCTGGACTAGACGATTGTCTAGCTTGAAGGAAAGATTCCCAAGTGAAGACGGGAGCTTTGATCGGTTCAAAGGTGGGAAGTTTGATGGGATCTGAACGGTGGCGGTGGTGTGAGTTAGGACGGTTACGGGATGGCGGATTGACGGGCCTGTCTCTTCTCGGTCGCCCGGTGAGGAGGGCGCCAATTTGATTGGTGAGGATGGCGATGGAGGTGTTGATGGCATTGATGGTCGTGTAGGTGGCATTGATGGCCGTGGCAAGGCTGTCAAAATTGGCTCGGGTGAGGGGTTGGTTATCTCCCATCACGAGGTTGAAAAAGAGACAGGAAAACTGTGCTCTGATACCAACTGACGCAGTGGGAAACGTGGAACGGATCGACTAATGTCAAATCCAATAAGATACGACGTTCACAAGCGTGAAACGCCAAGAAACAAAAGAGATAAAACTCTTTAAAATCTCAAACGAGAAATTATATTGAATAAAACTGAATAATCTGAATTACAATGAAGCCTAAACATCTTATTTATAAGCTAGCCTATGAGATAATTAAAGAAACTAAATTAACCTAAATCTATTCTTTAACTTAATAAACAAGAAAGCAAATAAAAGGAAACTAAATAAAATAATTATTCCTAAACTAATTAACTAATAAAATATTTGAATAAAGATATCATGGCAATCTGTTCCGGATTAATCAGATGAGCACAAATGTCAGCGTCAGGCTCGCGCCGCGAGCCATAGCCTCGCGCCGCGAGGTCTCTTCTATTTCGACGCTTCTTCTTTCGACATTCTTTGCTCGGTTTCCAGAACCCTCTAAAAGTATCCGTGAACGCTCGAAATCTCCCTGTATCAGTCACCCCCACTTGAAAAGAACTCGTCCCCGAGTTCACTTCAAGTTCGAGAGGATGCGGTTGTGATCGTCTCCATACTAATGATACGTCATCGAGCTCAAACGGGTAGTACGCGACAATAGCTTTCGTGTGAGTCGTTGCAGTCTGATCTAAAACTTTAGGCGCTATAGAAACTCCTTCCTTGACATTACTGGTCACAACTTCCAAAGACTTCGGCGGCTCGGGAATTTCTTTAGTTGGCTCACTTTCGGTTTCTTTAGAGATTGGTACGAGATCTGGTTCGGAGAGTTCAGTCTCGGTCACGACGAGATGAGCTTCATGTAGTGGCTCGATCGGGACAGCTTCCAGCGGTGGTGGTTCGGCTACGACGGGAACAAATTCCTCGTTCAGCGATTCTTCTTCTTTCGCTGGCAAGGCGTCAATCTTCTTGGGAACTTTTTCTGGACTAGACGATTGTCTAGCTTGAAGGAAAGATTCCCAAGTGAAGACGGGAGCTTTGATCGGTTCAAAGGTGGGAAGTTTGATGGGATCTGAACGGTGGCGGTGGTGTGAGTTAGGACGGTTACGGGATGGCGGATTGACGGGCCTGTCTCTTCTCGGTCGCCCGGTGAGGAGGGCGCCAATTTGATTGGTGAGGATGGCGATGGAGGTGTTGGTGGCATTGATGGTCGTGTAGGTGGCATTGATGGCCGTGGCAAGGCTGTCAAAATTGGCTCGGGTGAGGGGTTGGTTATCTCCCATCACGAGGTTGAAAAAGAGACAGGAAAACTGTGCTCTGATACCAACTGACGCAGTGGGAAACGTGGAACGGATCGACTAATGTCAAATCCAATAAGATACGACGTTCACAAGCGTGAAACGCCAAGAAACAAAAGAGATAAAACTCTTTAAAATCTCAAACGAGAAATTATATTGAATAAAACTGAATAATCTGAATTACAATGAAGCCTAAACATCTTATTTATAAGCTAGCCTATGAGATAATTAAAGAAACTAAATTAACCTAAATCTATTCTTTAACTTAATAAACAAGAAAGCAAATAAAAGGAAACTAAATAAAATAATTATTCCTAAACTAATTAACTAATAAAATATTTGAATAAAGATATCATGGCAATCTGTTCCGGATTAATCAGATGAGCACAAATGTCAGCGTCAGGCTCGCGCCGCGAGCCATAGCCTCGCGCCGCGAGGTCTCTTCTATTTCGACGCTTCTTCTTTCGACATTCTTTGCTCGGTTTCCAGAACCCTCTAAAAGTATCCGTGAACGCTCGAAATCTCCCTGTATCACAAACCATATGTTTTGTGATCTTATACGTATGAACATAATATACACGTACAAATTAAAGAATCATTGTGTAAAAACATTAACGTTAGAATAATTTTTTTTGACATGTGGATACCTGGTACCGAAATCGGTTCCCGCCAGTTCCGAAAGCAGTCCTCAAATATAAAGAACTGATGTATGCCGTTTCGGTTCCTTTATTCTAGGAACCGTTGGTTTCGATTCCATAAAAGTAAGGTGGGTACCCGGTTATGTTCATCTTGAGTATGCCATATGCAAATCATGTCCAACGATCGTGATGAGTAATATATACTTTGACAAAGTCCAAAAGCTCCTTTGAAACAATATTAAATCAATAAACTCCAAAACTAAGTTGATTACTCACTAAAGTCAACATAAGCCAGTAAATGCATGTACTTAATGTTTATGCAAGCTTATGCAATATGGAAACCTATCCACCAAAAGTAAGGATCGGTCTAAAACTCATTATTGTTGTAATAAATTGTCAACAAATAGAAATCATATGATTTATATTTTCAAAATGTCTAACAACCTAATAATATGCATTTCTCAAATATTTGCAATATCAATCCGCTAATATGCAATAATGCCAACAATCACCATTATATATGCAACAAATCGTCAACAATTACACTTTTATGACTTGTTCTTTAAAATGTCCAAAACCCCAAATATGAGCATTTTCCAAGGTTTTATAAAATCAAGTTCCCGAAAAATCATCCAAAATAGAGAGGAGATGAAGAGGATGGAAGAAAATGAGCGAAATCCTAGAAAACAACCTTTTTATACGATTTGATAGATTGTTGCAACTTTGACCATGATTTGATGTTGCAAGCAAAAAAGAAGCAAACAATTTTTATTTTTTAAAACTCTTTCAATTTGAAACAACTTTAAATGCAGAAACATATACAAAAGGAGAACACGTTGTGTATCAGAGTTCTAAACAGGAGTGTCTTATTTCCTAATAGACAGTCCGATGTTACAAAAACCACCAACCTTACCATCTTCAAAACCGGATGAAGCCCGTAAATCTATCCTACCAGAATGTCTACAAACCAGACAAATCCCACTAAGATCTAATGTACATATTTATAAGTAAAATTGTTACTATAAATTATCATATGCCATCAACATACTTGATACAACAATACTTCCAACGAATATGTAAACTTATGAAGGTAGCACATAAATAACACATATGCTTCTATTAACTTTTCCTTGCGTTTAAAAGGTTGCAAAATGTTTTAAAAACCCTACAATGGTATTAAAGCCACTTTGAGTGCATTTAATTAGATGGAACAATCTTAATAATACAAGAAAAAATACGTCTATTTTTTTGAAGCTGACGCCATACATTGGGGTGATCGATCTTATTTTTTTTCCTGACAAAAGTCTACACTCGTATCGTCGATACTGCTTTCCACACTGCCTCTAGTTGTTCCCTGCTGAGGCACTAATGCTGCTACCTCATGTAGTCATGTGGCTGGTTTCGAGCAATTTAGTATCGATAACCAATGTTAGATCAAATATTTTTTGAACAACAATGTTAGATTAAATTAGCCTCTAACTTAATTGAATGATTTGTGAAGTAGTTGTTTTTGGGCTTTGATGTATGTAATAGGGCTTATGGTGATCTAAGGTAATAGGGTCAACATTTGTAAGCTTGAAATTTGCACCTCTGGACTCACATATGTTCACTTTATCACTTTAATCAATCTCAAATAAATCATAATTGCGTACACCAATGATTGATGACACTAAAATCACCAACAAGAAGGTTTCTGTGTCACATTTTTAACACTTACCCATCGTGAACAAAGGTTTTAACATGAACATAGAATACTTTATAGGTGTAATGGCACAAAGGCTAAAGATGAAGGTGGTAAGTGCAATTCTTCACCAATAGTGGTGTCTCTTTCTCCTAGCCGCCTTATATGTTTTCCTGTACATGATAAACTTGGTGAATTATTGGTCTGGTCTACCTATGAGAAATTAAGCCACACATAAAACGTAAATAAGTTAAAAAGAACCATACAAATAGGAACTTCTATATCTATATATAATATCATATATGGAAGACAGAAAGATCGCCAATATATATTAAACACACGAGGTAGCTATGCAAGAAAAATGAGAAGAGATTAAATGGCAAGTTAGAGTTGGATCAAGATTTAAGAGGTCCCTTTCAAATTGGAGTATAGTAATAGTATATATAGTATTATTGTATTATTCTAGCTAATTTCTAATTAATAATAACAAGTGATCCCCTCTCTCTTCCTTCCTTTTGGGTTTGGATTTATCCTCACATCTTCTTGCACGTCCTCTATAAAATATCCATTTACCCATCTGTCCACATTTTGGGTCCCATATATTTAATTTCCATCTCCACCATTTTCTTTCATCACCACCATTTTCCTTCCAATCTCTCTCTCTCCCTCTCTCTCTCTCTCTCTCTCTCTCTCTCTCTCCTCACACACACACACACACACACACACAACTTCTCCTATTGATCCATCATCATCTTGCTACTAGCTACATATTGAGTGTACATATTATGTAGGTGAAATAAACAATCAAAAGATCACATAATATATATTCAAGAAAGCTTTGTGGAAATTATCATATATTGAGATATCATCATGGTACATGGGTTTACTTCCCTGATGGTGGATCAAGAAGACCATGAAAACTCCCCGGAAAACAGCGAAGAGTATTCGCCATCTTCCGGCGTGTTCAACGACACCAAGACCACTTCCACTTCATCCCCCAAAAGAAGGTTAGTTGATCTTTTATATGTGTATATATAAAAGTTCAAGAAAATTGAGTTTATTTATTTATTTATTAATTGGGAATTGTTGTTATAGTAGACGTTCAATACAAAAAAGAGTGGTCTCAGTGCCAATAAAAGAAATTGAAGGATCTCGACTTAAGGGTGAGACAAATGCTCCCCCATCTGATTCTTGGGCTTGGAGAAAATATGGCCAGAAACCCATCAAAGGCTCACCTTACCCACGGTATATATATATTTATAATATTATATTTACATTTCATAATTTGTTTATCTATGTTTTTTTGTTCATATATAGTAGTAAGAAACAATCAAGGTAATAATTAAGTTCATATGTAGTAGAATTTTATACAGAAATATGTATATATCATGATTAGGGAAGATTATTGAGTTCTTTAAATTATATATGATCCTGCAATTAAAGCGTATCTATTTTAATATTAACATAATTGAAAACCCATGTTACAGAAAGAAAAACTTTATATACACTTTTGTATTTAAACAGTTTCAAATTGTATTTTCCAGCAATTCAAGTTCATGTTTTTTCAATCATACAGAAACAATTACTATGTTTTCTGTCTTTTAAATATTACATTGTCTTCTTTATTAATTAAGCTTAATTAAAAGAAATGTTATCTCTTCTTAGATGATATCAATTCATTAATTCCCAGATTACAACGTTGGTTAACATTTTTTATTGTTTTTTTATTAGCTAAATTACAAATACAATTAAATATTAAAAGTTTGAAACTTTCATCGTGTTATTTAATAATATAAATTACGTATACGATTAAATATAAAATTTCATTTGATGTTTACAAGACGCTAATGGCAAGACAAAATGGGGATAAAGAAAGTAATAAGCCTTCAATTATTGGTTTTTTTATTTATTTGGCAGGGGTTATTATAGATGTAGTAGTTCAAAAGGATGTCCAGCAAGAAAACAAGTCGAAAGAAGCGAGCGGACCCTACTATGGTAATGGTGACGTATTCATGCGAACACAACCACCCTTGGCCGGCTTCTCGAAACACCAACAACCACCACAACTCCACCGTGTCACCACCACCAGCCGCCACGCCCACAATCACCGAAGAAGCACCACTTTCCAACACCGATGATAACGATCAAGAAGAAGAAGAAGAACCCCCACATGAATTAAGCAAGCCCTCAAAAGAGAACCCGATGAAAAGTTCACGAGTCTCGAGGTGGGACCTTTTATAACTACCACCGATCGATTCGGTTGGTTTTCTGATTTGGAATCCACGTCATCAACAATGCTAGAAAGTCCATAATGATGGCCGGGGACATAGTTGGAGATGCTGACATGGCGATGATATTCTCGATTAGGGAAGAAGACGAGTCTTTGTTCGCGATCTTGGCGAGTTGCCCGAATGCACGACGGTTTTCCGACGGAGAGAGGCGATAAACGAGGAGGAGCGCCACCGGAGGCCGTGCAAGTTGGCCCCGTGGTGTGGGACAAAAGGGTAATTTGTAGAATTTAATCCAAGGATTTGCGTATAAAGAAACAATTTAAAAAACTTTGATTTTTTTTTTCACCTTTTAATTAATCTTTAGAGATATATTCCTTGGTTTCAGTGTCATAACGAATAAAAGCTGGAGAGAAAATGTTTCTATTGGAGACAAAGTTGTGTTGATGTTGGTGTTATTATTATTATTATGAAGCATTTATCGTTTTTAACGTCAAGTCACTTTAACTATAAACCAAGGGATATTTATATATATGGCCAATTATTTCTTGTATTTTGTTGCCATGTGTTTGAGTGATACCTCTCAGTTTTCAATTATGAAGTGTCACAAAGATCTTTTTGTTGCATAAAATTCTATTTTAAATTAGCATTTCATCAACTTTTCATAAATATCTAGCGGTTGATAAAATGATGGATGAAAAGAATAGGGTTTATGTAATTTTATAAAATATGATCCCCAACCAGTCTCGAATTACAAGTCCGATAAGGGATTCATTCTTGATTCTTCATGGCATTTTCGACTCGGGAAAGGTTTCCTTCGATCCACCAACGTGATTAGTTATTGTTGTTTAAGGTCCATAATAATTGCAAAAATGAACATATTAATTTTAGTTAAAAAGTCAAAACACCCCACTTGATTATCCTTAATTAATACACACTTTTTTTTGGGTATTTTTGTCTTGCTATGTTTTTGGTTAAATTTTTTTTGAGAAATTATAACAATCCAATATCTATTATTTGTCATCCCCTCTTTCACTAAATCAAAATTACCTTACCAATGAATACATAAGACTACTCATGCAAGGCTATCATTCTATGCTTCCTTGATTGAATATAAAATTTGTCTCAGATTATATAGTGTTTGTAACAAGTTGCATTAATTAGTTCCATCGATCTTCTTTCAAATTAATAAATAAATGTCAAATAATTATAGAGTTTAATTGGTCAATAAAATAAAAGGTCATTGTTTGTTTGCATAAGCATTAACACTTAAAATACGATATCTCATTTCTAACGATGGAGATTGTTAACATTTTTGATGTATATATAATTATATATGCAAATGAGAAAATTAAATAAAGCTTGAGATTATTTTATCTACTTAATCTTTAGTTTTTCTTTTTTAACTCTATCTCTAACCTTCATCGTAGTAACTTGAATAATTCGATTTTTGTAAGTATAATTGAAGGCACATCAAATTAGGGTGATCAACTCAAAGAAGTCTTCCAAAACCACTCCTTTGAAGTCTCTCATCTGACCACGTCTCAAAATTGAAGATAAATCACGCATAATTAAGAATGGGGTCTTCTAGGAATCCATAAACTCATTTCTTCGGATGTTAACCTCTAATGTTGAGGACTTACTTGAATCTCCCTATGCTATTGGTTTATAGTTTATATACTAATTAGTTCAGTAACATATTGCATGTAAAACGTTGCATCCAAGATGCCAACAAGCATGCTGAAACCAAAGATAAGGTAAAACATGCAACAAATACTTCATTGTGAACGTGAAAACCACTAAAATCATGCCACATGGTATATTTAGTTTGAATATTCATGTATTATTCAAAATGAATCACACTTAATGCAGTGTTATTTGGTTTGAATAATACATGAATATTCAGATTGAATATGCCACGTGACACACTCTCGATTGTGTTCACGTTCAAAATGAAAAATGAGCTCATGTTTATATATATATATATATATATATAATATATAGAGAGAGAGAGAGAGAGAGACGTTCGACTGTGAAATCATTTTTCACTGTGAACATGAGGACATTCGTAAATGCGACACATGTCACATTCAGTATGAATAACAAAGGTGAATGTTCATACATTATTCATGATGAATAATACAACATTCAAGGTGAATAACATAGCATTTAGAACCCACCATTGAATATAATATATATTTATGAATGGTGGAGTGGACCCACTAAATATGTGACTATAAATATGTTTCTTTAAATATGAAAAGTTCTCATTTATACCCCTCTCTCTCACTCTATATATATATACACAAAACATTAATATTTGAACATATATGAACAATATATGAAAAGATCTCAGCGAGCTAATATAGTATAGGGGCCAATTTGTCACATATGAACCAACCAAATACGCTGACCGCAGTATATACATGTAATAGTTTACTAGATAAAAGTTCGGTGTGAACTCATTTTCGTTGCGAACGTGAGGATAGTCGAGAATGCGACACATGTCATATTCAATTTGAATAACACTACATGCTTCAAGGAGAATATTCATGCATTATTTATCATGAATAATGCATGAACATTCACCTTGAATAATGTTGTATTATTAGAATGAATGTCACATGAATCGCGTTCTCGGCTGTTCCCACATTCGTAATGAAAAATGAGTTTTCATTTGAATCCGTCTCTAATTTACTACACTGAGTATATATGTACCATGGTGATACATGAATTAACTACGAGCATCTTAGTAGTATCCCGCTAGACACATACTCCTTCACTCATACCAAAATGTTTTCAAGCATAACTTAATATTTTAACATACTATCTATATATGTATGTCTATATTTCATCAATTGGTTCCCTTAAGGATTCACCCTTGTATATCTTTCTTTAACGATTCATCCAAAAACAACATATGTTTTCGAACTTGCCATTAACTACAAGTTTTTTTCGTTGAGTTTTTACCTTATAACATTGAGTTCTTCTCGATGCCAGAATCCATTTCAATGCATGCAATAACATTGCAATCTCTTGTATTTTCTTTCTGAATTTGTTGATTACTAAGGTATAGATCAATGACATTGAAATTCTACTAATGTGTGAGCTACAAAATACAAAGCACATAATTGTATTTTTCACAACTACTGTGGTCCCTAACAATCGCTTCTTATGGCCATGTATTAAGCATTAACGTTTGACTTATCATCCCATAACCCTTGGACTTCACCATTCACTATGTATAGCTCCATGAAGATTTTTGAATAACCCAACTAATCTTAATTACTTAAATAGAGTACTTGTTTAAGTAATTAAGACCTATTTTTAGATCTTGTGCATTTTTTGGGTTGATACTTTGTTGATTTTATGCATCGACTTCAAAATATAGGTCTAAGTGTATTTTTGAAAATGTCAAATGTGAGATTTTAGTTTATACATATAATAATTAAAATCAACAATAAATTTTTTAAATTTCTGGAGATTTAAAAATCAATGTCTCCAACAAAAATATTATTCACCGCGTTCGATTGGATCAGGTGTAGACATAAGAATGGTAATCTCCTTAATTGAGAGAACTGGTGTTGTAATCCGCTTAAAGCGGTTTCCCTTTGTATCTCTCTAGCCCCTCGCTAGTTTTTAATAAAGTTCTTTCTTGCCGTCCAAAAAAAAATTCTTAGTTTTTGGAAATTAAGATATTAATTATAATTTCTTTAAAAAACTATAATTATATTATTAAGATATCAGATACATTATTAATATTTTTCTCTTTTAAATATTTAATTTTCAGGATTCTTGTGTGTGTTGATCGGTTAAAAAAAACAAAAAACAAAAACAAATTACATTTGTATAACTATACTTAACATAAAAAGTTAATGACTACTTATTGACGTATTTATTGTTATTTTTTTATCATCATCATATAGTATTGTCATCTAAAATCCATTGTCTAACTTGACCGACACACATGCACATACACATATATGCACATGCGCGCACACACACATATTGGAAGACAAGGGGCGGGGAAGGGAAATTTTGTTAGAAACCTATAATCGATTAGGATCTCGAGAACCATTCACAACACACAACATGTTCCTGATAGGATGAATATTCAACATGGTTATCACTTTATGATGAATAAACACAAATATTTGTAATGAATTTGTCATGCATCGTGTCGTAGCTAGGTGGTTCACAAGTTTCTAATCAGTTTTAGGTTCCGTTAAAAACAGCTAATAAAACTAAATCATAAACTCTAAATATATGAACATGTTAAGACGGTATATATTTATCCTAAAATATTGACTTTGACAAACGTAGTTGGATTTGTTTAATTGGGCATCTTAATTATTTGGTAGTTATACATTACTATTCTTAATTATCATCATTATCACTATTATTTCCATCTATTGTCTTGCTTAGCAATAGCTACTTATAGATAGAAGAAACTTAATGACTAATTTAATTAACCACTATTAAATAAATAAACCATAAGAATATTTTATAACAAAAAATGTAGTTGGTAAAGATACTTCAATGAAGAGCGCCCAAGTGGCCGATAAAACTAATTTTTTAAACAATAAATAATAGTTGTAATAATAATAATATAAAAATGTTAAGAAATTGAACCAAAATGAGATGCCACCAACTGTAATATTAATTAATTTATATTGATGCCCTTTTGCATCATAATGACTTTTTCTCGAATCTTTGAAGGCGTCATCAAGATTAATTAAACGATATTAATTGTATAATTAGTCAAATTAATCTTCTTCCTTATCCTTAATTGCATTGAAGGAATAGATTTATATATCGACTGGAAGCTTCAACTGCACTTGAGACCATGTGTCTTTAAATTGCTCTATTTACGTAAAATCCAAAAAAACGATTTTAAAATAATTTTGAAACTTGGATAAAATTTCTGAAGTTAAAAAAAAATTAAACCCTATTTTTATTCCAGAAACGATAAAGAAAATAAAATTTAGATACAAGGAATACAACTAGTGTTAGAATCATTAATCATACATTGAAAGAAATTTAAAACGTATTTAGAATTTTAAACTAAAATCAATAATTATAGTTTCTTTTTAAATGTAGAAAATGAAAGCAGCCCACGTGATTAATTTGTATTTCATTTTACATATAACTTGAAGTCTATTCATAATTAATTAATTTAAAATGTCAGAAGGGATTTTTTATAGTGGTAAAAGAGGTCAGTTCCTTTTGTTTTTAAACCTCCAGAATTTAGTTTCCTTGTCTTTTGTTGGTATATGATTTTTTTTGTTTGTTTAGGATGTCTTTACTATGTATCCTTAGATGGCAAAAAGTGTACCTTTTGAAGTACTTGGTACTTTCATAGATATGCTTATATATGGTGGCATGGGATAAGGGTCAATTTTGTAAATGCTCTTATGGAGGCATGGTTGGGATATCCTATAATAAAACTTTTAGAGGGTGATTGATTTTGGTTTAGTAAGCTTATTATGTTCATAGCTTAATATATGATTCCAATCTGTAAAGTTAGTTTGATTATAGCTTATGCTAACTCATGGCTTATTTTAAGAACATGAATAACTATGTTGATAATATATTCAGCAGGTAAGTTCAAGAGATCCAACTTTAGCTAAACTATGTTCTAGTCCCATATATAAGATTTGTAGACCAATCAAAGGGCAAGTATCTTCCTAAAGAAAGAAACGGTTTCATCACTATTCGTTAGACCCGGCAAAAACTGATCCAACACGTTAATTCGATACGGACTCGACAGGATATATTAAACGGGTTTGGATAACAAATTTCAACCCGTTTATCACGACACGAAAATTTAACGGGTAAAGTCTTGGTTAAACATATTAACTCGAACATGACTCGACTAACTCGTTTATACATATACGTGTGTATATAAAGTTCTCTTTTTTCCTTTTTTACTAATTCTCAATTTACTTTTTGGGCACTTTGGCTATATAAATTGGTAGCCCAAAAACAATTAAAAATCTAAAACTCGGAAGGCTAAATTGTTTAAACTTAGTCAACATGTTAACGACCGTATCGCTAACATTTTCTCGGTTTCAATTTTATTTTTTCGTCTTATTTGAATTTTTAACGTTAACGGATTTGGTTCGAACTTATAAGTTTGAATTATAAAATTTGGATTCGTAATTTTTTTGTTAATTTTTTATTTTTAATTTTATAAATGTTAAACGGGTCGACTTATGGTTGGGATTTCTGACCCGTTTATTAAACGGGCCCGGTTAAGGTGATGCACTATCGACCCATTTAACTTTGAACCCGACCCGACATGACACTTTTGTCGAGTCTACCATTCATGCATGGAACAGTGTTTTTTGGAAACGACGAATTTATTAAGAACGATATAGATAAAGACTATTGAAAGGAAGAAGTTACATTGTCGAATACAATAGGAAGGAAAAGAACATCACTCAGTCATGGAGTTTCCCTTACTTTAAAAAGTCATCCATCTAAAAGAGTTTCCCACAATAATATCAAATAACTCACTTAATCTAAGGCCATCCTTAACGGGCACCGGTATGAGACCGGTGCCGTTGCCATCCCGACGGTAACACCGTCTTGCTTCATCGGTATGGAACCGGCAGTGGGCCTAGTCGGTACCCACATACCGGCTTCGAAAACGCGAACCACCCACCCCCCTACCCCATCTCTCTCTATCTCTCTCTTCTTTTTCTCTCTCTCTCTTCTTTATTTATTTATTTTTTTATTCAATTAATGAGGGGTATGGTATTGGTATGGTTAAGGATGGATTGGTATGGTGTTGGTAAAGCTGATGTGGCGCTGATGTGGCGCTTATGTGGCAGCAAAAATGAGAGGTATGAGGGGTACGGCTAAGGATGGCCTAATCACCTACTTGTCGAAGAAGATTTTGTTACGGGCCCGCCATACGATGAAATAAGTTATCATGAAAATAGCCACAAGTGTGAGAAAAACGTCCGCGTTTTTTTTCTCTCATGGTTTCATATATATTCGTGATCTTTCACTTGTATTTGATTGGGTTGTGGCAGTACAATTTAAATTTCGATTTGTTTCTTTTGTCTTTAGTTGGTGATGTTAGTTTGAATTATTTAAAGTTATTTGCACTGTTCTAGTTGTTTTTTCCTTTTTTAGTTTTCGAGCCCGGTAGAGTTCGATGAACCCTTGAATCCAAGAGCCGAAACATTTATATTTCATCTCCAGATAAAAGTTTCTTAATCCGGAGAGTATTCGTTCTTATTTCTTTTACCTTTCCATATTATTATAGTTTATTGTCATTGCATCGGGGACAAAGCAAACCTTTAAGGGTGCAAAGGAGGTTAAGTGAACTTAACTTTTATTGTTCTTAGTATTTTATTCTTAAGTTGTTAGAAATTAGGCCTAAATTTTTTTGAAATTCGAAGTATTTTTATACTTGATCATTTAGTTGGCTAAGTAGACTAAAATGCATTTAGGACACTATTTTGCGATTTTGATCTCAGATTCACGCATAGTTAATCACCATTTAACCGTTATCACTTTGCGAGAGATTAAGCCTTAATAGCACTTATTTTGTTATTCGTTTCATGAGGATACCCCTACATGATCACGGTAACTTGCCACTGTAATGCTTATCGAGGCCATAAAAATTATGTATTTATCACCGTTACACAAAAGAAGAGAGACATATTATTGGGTTCGATCAACTTCAAATATCAATGTCGCGATTGACGAAGGTACGTTTACATTGTTGTATTGTCGGAAACATATCGTCTTTTGATTTCGTCTTCAAATACAAGACAATTTTGTCTTAAAGAGAGAGAGAGATCTAAATCTCGACTCAACTTTTTTTACTTAATCGTGTTTCTGGTTTACGTTTGTATGTTTTATTTTTTCCAATGAAATTTGATGCATAACATATAACATAAAGCAATCACCACTTTGCCTATAAAGCAATGCATCCTATAAAAGAAACTTCATACTCAAGTCTTTGTGGGTCCATCCTAGGCAAAACCGAAGCCTTTTTGGCCGGGGATCAAGATGAAAATAAAATTCCAACATCCGGTATGTTGTGTTTTAGGTTTTATTAATAAACTGTAAAGTATATTTTTTGTCTGTAAAAATCATTTTATTAGTGAAAACCATAAGAATCAATTAAAAATAATTTTTTTTTACAAATTTTTTCCATCAAATGTTAGAATTGGTATATTATTTCACATATATTTTTTTCATAAGTTGAGTATCATCAATTAATTGGTTTCATAATATGAATCAAAATTTTATATATTTTCGATTCATAATATGAATAAGAATTTTATTTTAAGCATGGATGATACTTACATTATAAAAAAAAAAATATGTGAAACAATAGGTAAATGATAAAAAAAATCATGTAAAAAATTATTTTTCAATCGGTTTTCACTAATAAAATGGTTTTTTTATTTTATTAACACTATATATATACATATATTGTGTGTGTGTGTGTGTGTGGGGGGGGGGGGGGGGGGGAGATCGTGCGAGAAGTTATGTTTAACGTGAAAAGTTGATCTGAACCGTTGATCACTTCTAATCACTCTAGAAAAAAAATTCCCATACATCTTTGTACATCTTATCCTAGTGTAGATCTATTTCTCATCCAACGATTGATAACCAGTTCACACGTTTTTCACGACAACCTATATATATATATATTCATATTCTTTTGAAAACCCATAAAATTGTGATAACCTTGAGAATTGGTGCATCACATGCTATTTCATATGATGTTTTTGCATCTAAGAATAAGACTTAGAATCTTGATTAACATATATTCGTTTCACAATGTGTGTGCTTCACACGTGTTTGGTTCACAATGTGCATATATTTTGTGTTTGTGAAACAAAGATACACATAAAAAAGTTTCACATTGTGAACCGAGCACATGTGAAACAATCACATTATGAAACAAATATATGTTAATCAATAAATTGAATATTACCCTTATATGAGAAAAATCATGTGAAACAAAGTAACATAGATTCTCACAAATTTTAGAGTTCTCAACTATATATACACACGAGTGGGTTCAAATGAAAACTCATCTTTCATTACAAACGTGAGGACAATCAATAACACCATATGTGTCACATTCAATATAAAACATTATTCAGGCTGAATATTCATACATTATTTATGATAAATAATACAACATTCAAACTAAATAACATAGTATTCAGTTTGAGTGTTAAATTATTTCAAATTCACTTGTTAATTAAAAAAAGAAGGATTTAATTGTTGAAGTGCACTATGAAAAGAAACATCTTGGAGAAAAGCAATGGGTCCATAAAAGTTGGTTGTGTTAAGCATTGATAAGGGGGTTTTGAGAAGGGGCCGGCATCAATAATTGTATGATATTGTGTGTGAGAATCAAATACACCCTATATATCTATTATATTAAATGATGGTTTTTAGACACGTTTTTGCTGTTCCATCATAACCTATATAAAAAAAAATTTAGCACCAATAAGGTGATCCATTGGAATGTAAAGAACTCTAAAGTTGTTTTTCACTATTTTATATTTCATTTTTTACAAATTTTCTAGTTCAAATTGTACTTTTCGTTTGTCCATCACGATGTGTTTATGGGAATAACTTCTCTGTTACATTTAAGATATTAAAATGGATGATTGACTTATTCAATACTAAAAATAACAAAGGAGATATGTAGTAACAAGAAAAGGAAAAAGAATTGAGTTTTACCTTCGAAACCCATTGGAAGGGATAGTGCACAAGAAAAAAAAAAAGTCATGTAGAAATGATCTATTCTTTGACACCATCCAGTAATTTGAACTTAATTTGGAAGTCATATCTCGACCCGAAGGGCCTTATGAAAAGCTCCATATGATGCGTTGAGTCTAATATAACTATATAAGTACCAAGTACGATTGGATTGGATTGGTTTGGTTTATCACCATTATATATAATATATAGGACAAATCATTTAATAAAAACCAATTAAAACGTCTAAAAGTTAAAAACCATAAAGACCGGTTTCTACGTTTACACTACAAAATAAATGGCCCACAAAAATCAACGTGTGAAATTCTCATCAGTAATTAGTAATTTCACCAGATGCTGCTCCCTTTCACTCTCCAAGGGACTCAAATATGTTTTCTGAATAGGTTGTAGAAAAGATCGAGCCAAAGAAATGGTCGATGGGGTGACCATCATGAACAGAAACATTAAGAGCATCAAAGAAGTTGTTTTAATGAAGATGGCCATTTTGTGATTCTAAATGATTGAGGTTTGAGAACTTATACAAAAGGAGTGTCAAGAAGTCTAAAAGTATTAGTAAAAGGTTAATCCATCATTTGGTCCATATATGGATGTCGACTTAGTTTTAGATGGGAATGATGTAGTTTTAGATAACGAGTTTCTATTCATTTCTGTGTAATAGACCACACCGTCGATCATCACCACCAACGTTAGCCAAATGTTCCTCCTCCTTTACCACAAAAACCTCCTCCACCATCTTCACATCCACCATCGGCCACCAACCACCCCCATTAGCCACCCCCACGTCCTCCACCACCTCCAAACCGTTGTTGGCCACCAACTACCACCGCTGCCACTATGGGCCACCCACCTTTACCATAACTACAACCACCATTGGCTACCACTAACACTATCCACCACATCCAGTACCTCCACTACATCGGCCATAACTATCCCCTCTATCATTGTCGGACTGCCACCACCACAGATCATAACGTGGTAGATCTGTTTAAAAAGTCCATGCCTTATGCCAAGCATGATGATAATGCTATAGGCATTAGCCTTATTGCTTCATATGATATTTTAGTATTTGGATATTTGGAACATAAGCAGTATTATTTAAATTTATGAATTGATATACTTGATATGATCATATTCATCAAATATTATTTTGTTCTATATTAGCATGTTTAATCAATGCATAACTAGATTATTTTGAACTTCCATGGTCGGTTATGTTATGGAAATAACTATGGAAGACTAATGTGAATATTGGTAGATATTTATTGTTGAATATGTCTTGCTGAGAACCAAATTTAGATGTGTTCATTGTTGGTGAATGTTGGATTGGCCCAACCTCAATATGTCACCTCATGGATCGATGTCATTAGTGAATCTTGAAAATGATTGTGTCGATATATCCTTAGGCCTGATATGTGTCATGGTATTAGAACGAGTTGGTCATTACATTTGAGGTAGTTATATACGATGACTGAACCTGTTTCGAATAACATATTATCATGCTTATATTTCTCATTTATGAGTTCCAAAGTATGACAATCATGTTTTAATATGAAAAAGTTGTAGTATTTGACTGAACTACTTCTCTATTATTTGAGTGATAACGTGTATGTAATACTTTATTCTGCAACGTAACATGTTCTATTATTCATGGTTTTGTAGAAGAAACATGCAAATAATTCTTACAATCCTAGAGAGACAATAAAGAATGAGAGTATCTTATATCTTCAAATACTTAAGGAACCCCTTATAAAAAGTTCAAAAGGAAAGTAATGCGCTAATTCGGCTCCCTGGGTTTTCATTCCCGTGTTCCGCCCCTGCTAGCTTGAACACATAACTCTACATCAACTTCTCCTATATTTAAAAGATATAAATCTAATCTTGATGTTCAAGTTTTTCCTTTTGGTTGATCTATTTTTCACAATTGGAATATGGCTTTTGAAAATCCTTTTACATATGCTTTGTATCTCCGTTGCATGTATTTATTTGTGTTGTTTGTTTAAAAAAAAAATATTTTAAACATACAAAGGATTTCCAGCATTCCTTACATTCAGGAAAGACGGTCTTAGTGGAGAAAACAACGAAGTTACAGATGCAAGCCATCGAAATCTAATGAGCAAACACAATGCAACAAGAGTGAAACATGTTTTAATTTGATTGTTGACGCATAAAATAAAATAAAAGCCTTGGATGGTGAAAAAATACCCCTCAAAGCTCGACAAATAAAAATCTGTCTATGCTAAATTTTCATGTGCCATTCATATTCACCAATTAGATGAATATTTGTCATGGGTGAGAGAATGTAAGGTTAAAAAAATTATATATATATATATATATAGGGGTGGTTCAAATGTGAACCACTTTTTGGTTGTGAACGTGAGGACAATCGAGAACGCGACACGTGGCGGATGACTAAGCGCCACGTCAGATCCACGGCGGATGACTAGACGCGATTCATGGGAGGGCATTGAATTAAAGAGGGAGACCACATTAAAGTCGTCACGTGTCGCGCTCTCGGCTGTCTCACGTTCACAACCAAAAAGTGGTTCACATTTGAACTTTCCTCTATATATATAAATCTAAGTTATATTTATCCATTGGTTGGATAAGATTAGCGTATATCAATCTGATTTTAGTATCATCCATTTTAGATCATGAGCTTCGAAATATAAAAAATAAAAATATATCGGGTAAGTTACAAATTTTAAGTACTAGATTTAGTTTCCCTTTCTTAAAGGAAGTTAAGCCCAATGAGTGGTGGGCGTTCAAAGATATAATATATGATGTAACCCAATTGTAATGGAGCCCAACTTGTGGTGCTTATTTAAAGTGATACAAGTGTTTCTCCCACTCAAAATATTGTAAAGATGATACATATATTTATAGTACTTTATTGTTTAGACGTTTTTTGTATAAAAGAAATTCTTTGGTTCTTGGTAGAAACATATATAACAAATACAAAAGGAACAAGTCTTTGTTATTGTTTCAAATAGTATTAGTCTCTAGGTCTTTGGCTTCCTAACATATAATGGTTTTTTTTAAATAACCTTTTTTTGAAATAAAAACAAGATTACGGGTTTAAATCTCACAAATATGTAAAGAATATGTAGATCTATTTGTTACATTTGTAATATGTAAATATTATATATACTAAAAGAATATTATTAAACCGGTTCAATGTCTTAATTAAGAGCAAAATATTATTGTCATACACTCATACTCCATTCCTTGATTTTGATGTCTTTATGAATTTGAATCATAAAAGGTTGGTTTTTTTAATGGTATCCTAAATCGTAACCTAGACTAATCCCGACAATGTTTGACTACTAGACATGCAGCCTTGAGAAAAGCCTTAATGACCATAAGTTTGTTAATGCCTGGATTTGAACCCCGATAGATGGGTTACTAATCACATCTCCTACACGCCTTAACCAGTATGCCACAAGCATTGACCATAGTTAGCTTTCTCATCACCTCATGAAAAGAAGGATATAGAGTTTTGATTTTATACGTTGTTATTGTAGATCATGTAAATCTTTTATGAATATGACTTTCATAAGGATTTTGTGTAACAATAGGCTTATATTTGTTAAACTTAGGTTTTGTTTAACGAACCACTTTGTAAACTCTTTGTTAGACGACGAATAGTCATGTTTGATAAAAACTACCGAAAAAGTTTAATGAGATCATAAAATAACATAAATGATCGTGTTGAAAATTTTGAATTGTCTAATATAGAAGGCGTCTACATCTCTACAAAGTGGTCACATTGGCACAAGATTGTATCCATAGAAATCAAACTTCAAAGTTTCGAGTATTAAGTTGAGCATACAATTTCAGTTAGAGGATTATAAAATATTTTGGAGCAATTAAATGTTTTTCATAGTGAAATGTAAACAAGTAATCAGTAATGGAAGTAAGTGTAGTTATCACCTAAGAGATCAGTAGCAACATGATTGGCAACGCGGCTAGTCATAGAAACAACACATCGACTCCTAAGAGGTGTTTAGTTCATATGTACTTAAAATAAACAGCATAGAAGAAGAAGAAGAAGAATAGTTCGAAAATTATTTTGACCAAAAATAAAAGACAAAATATTGCCACTATGGCAAGACAAGTAACAAGAAATGTAAAAACTTGAAAAACAAATTACAACTTAGCCAACTAAAAATGCGAAATGCAAAAAATATCACTAATATAAACTGTTTATGTATTATTGGAGGTGTCTTCAAATGAAGACCCAATGCCTCCATTTTTAATAGAAAATAAATGGTAACGGAGGTCTTTACCAAAAAGAGGTTTTTCGATAAGTTGAAGTTTCCTAAAGAACAAAAGCTAACTTTATTTCCTCTTCTTCCACTCTTTCATAAAAGTTTGAGTTCTATATTCCATCATTGAAGGCTTTTAAGTAGTCATTTATAATAGAGAAATTATTGCACTAAGATATAGATTGTGTTTATTCCATTTTGTCGAATGCCTTGTTTTTTTCATCTTCTTGAATCTTCCTACCTTTGTCTTGTCTTAAAAATTTAACCTTCGATAATACAATAACGTAAACAGTTAAAATGAATTAAATAAATTCATCCAAAAATGATTTTTTTTTCTAGCTAACCTTATATTTTTGTAGCCTACACACTACCTACAATCTTATATTTAACTTAGAGATTATGCATATAATCAACAAACACAAATTAATATTAACAACTCTAAAAACAAAATAAATAGATGGTAAGCACAAACACATAAAGTGGAAACATACACTAAAGAGAAGAAAAACAAAGACTAAAAAGGAATTACCAACATAATTGAAAAGGTTAAAAGAAAAAACTTTAAAAATCACTGAAACTCATCTAAGAAAAAATATTTTATAATTTAATAAAAATATATTTTTTAATAAACTAGCTGATTGTCCCTTAATTAAAAAGCAAATTTACTAAAAGTGATTGTTATATTTATTTAAGAAAAAAAATGTTGACTTTTGCTAAATATATAATATATTTTACAAAATGTTTATTAGAAAAAATGTAAAGAGAGAAGGGTCAAAGATGCCAGGAAATGAAGCGAGGTGATTAGGTTCACCAATGCTTCCAATTCCAGGTAAGGTATTGAAGATACCGATGTAATGCTTTGACCAAGGGTACTACCGTAATATCTCCTCATTTTAGGGATGTTTCTTTTCTCCCCTCTTGCAACCTACTTTGACTTCCACCATTTATTTGGAGAAATTGCACTCGCATAAATTACGAATCTCCTTAGACCATCCGCAGCAGTGTCGGTATGCCATCGGTATGACACCCTTCCCGAGCGGTTCCATCGGCAACACTGCCGAGGTTGATCGGCATGGGTTGTCTTTGGTGTGCGCTTGTCGACTCGTTAGACTATACTCACCCACCCTACCTCCCTCTCCTTTCTCTCTATCTCTCTCTTCTTTTCTTCTTTTTATTTTTTTGATTATTGCCACAACGATAAATAAATTAGAAGATTACCTAAAAAAATTAGTTGATGCTAATGTCTCAAGACATAATAAATTGTTTTAATTTTGTTACACATTTAAATATATACATGTTAATAATAAATTATCAGCTACCGACTAACTTATCATTCATCAACTAACTTATCAGTAATCAACTAGTTTACCAAACATAGTCTAATACTAAGTTAAATTATCGATAACTTCAAGATAAAGAATCAATAAAACAAAACAAAAGCACCATAATTCCAAATCCACCAACTCTATATTTGGCATCGGGTCGATTTGATGCTTCAGAATACATCATCTATACTACTTTGGTGGCAAGCAACCATTCTTACCAAAATTAAACATGGTCAAATAGATTGATTTGCCTTAAAATGAACTAACATATATCTTTAAATTTCATGACATATTCACCTCATTGTACCCTGGGCTTTTATGGTATGAATTGATCATCGAGAACTACAACAAAATGAGCATTAACAATGTTCAATCATTTAATCAAATATTTAATGACACTTTAAGCTTATAAGACTAACATTATACAACTTATTGTAAATGTGCATTAATATGTAATAAGTTAGGGTATGAAGTTAGTCAACATAATATATTAAATTTTTATTAGGGGAAAAATAGATGTTACAACGAAGTTTGATAATCTAATATAAGAAGAATAACCTCTATCTATTATTTTATTAGATATTTTTTTCCTGAAAAATGGGATTCATAAAAATCATCACATATATTGTTTTTTTGGTTATATATATGATAAAAGTATTTATCAATTATACATATACTTGTGTTCTTATATTTATATCAAAGAAGCTCACTCGCATTCACATTTGGATGAATTTTTACAAGTAAATCCTTGGCTTACCACAAATGCTGGAATTGGTACTTCCGACCAATAAAAGGGATGGACAACCCATTTTTTGATAAATATTATTAAAATATAAAAATAAAACTCAAATAGACGTTCATATTTTTAAACAACTAAAGTCAAACATTTTGTAAAACAAATAAATTTTGGCACTTAACGAAACCGAATCCATGATCTTTGTAAACTTCAATATAATTTATTTTTATTAAAAACCATAAACATAAATATAACTTGATTAAACAATAAGTAATCTAGGAAACACATTCCACTTATCAAAACCGAACATATTTGTGACATATGTTTGATGATTTGTCTAAGTTAAATAGTCTAGATGAACAATTCATTTGCTAATCGTTGTCAATTTGTTTGGGTTTTTTTTTATAGGCAAAGAAAGAAAACCAAGATGAAGAACTTCGGCAAAAATATATTTATTTAAAATAAATAAATTCAAGGACTCATTTACTTCAAATATTAAATTTAGTTGGTATATATTAGATTATTTGTGAAACTGAATAGCAAATAGGTTGTCTATATCAACTATTTGATTTTAATAAGCATGCAAGGTTCCTCATATGATATTACACTTTATAGATTCAAGTAAGAACTTATCCATTAAAAAAAAACGTTTATTAACTTAAATTTAAAATGTAACATTCATTTAAAACTTTAAAGGTCTTAAGTGGTTTTAATATATCTAAAAGTATATGTTTAAAAAATGTTACTATATCATTCCAAATATAAAAGCAGGTTGTGGGTTTCCCAAAGAAGTTCTCTCAATATTCAAATTGTTAAATTGTTCTTGTTTACGTCACTCACTTGATTCGATTCAAACTCAAACGAAGTAATATAATTTACATGAAAATGAAAATATCATCACGAGTTATTCATATTATATTATAAGGTATCCGAAAAAACTATTAAAACTATTATCAAATATAGAATCTTATTTAAAATAAAAAAAAATCCATAATATAGCTAAGATAATCATTGAGTTTTAATAGAATACCTAATTATTACATTTATAAAAAAATATTATTAAACTTAAAAATAAAAACTTTTTTATTAAACTTAAAACAAATTATAATATAGAATTAAAACTAGTGGGTGCTTGGATTAATTGTTAAAGCTTTTTATTTGGGTACAACGAAGTTAACCAATAAATAAAGAGTTTTATATGGTTTGGATTAAAAAAAACTAATAATAAAGTTAATCGGTAGATAAGAAGTTTTTGCAAATAAACGTATAAGCATAAATTGTTTTAAATAAGCAATACTCGGTCAAAGTGCTTAGAAACATTATTGCCGAGAAAAGATCGAACTTGGGAGAGAGGAGAAGGAACGGCTGCCCTACTAAGTGGTTAAAGATTTCACCGCCAAAGGTTAATGTCTTTTTTTGGAAAGCCATGTTAGAGAGACTACCGTGTCGAGCTGTACTGGATAATTGCGGAATTGACTTGGACTCCGTTCTTTGTCCACGGTGCAACCGAGAGGTAGAAACAGTAGATCATGCTTTGTTTTCGTGTGAAGTGGTGAAACGGTTTTGGTCGCTTGTGGGTAGATGGTGGAATTTGGATGTTGAGTCTATTAGATCGTTATACGAACTACGGTCGCTAGCGGTGAGTTGTGGAGCTGAATTGAAGGTGTCCAACAGGTGGGAAGCAACTGTTCAATGTTTATCGTATTTGATTTGGTCGGACAGAAATAAAAGGGTATTTCAGAATGCATCGGAAGACCTTTGTGACAGAATACTTGTGTTTCAAAGAACAACTTTTGAGTGGCTGGTGTATCGGAGCAAAGATATGAGAAAGGATTGGAATTGTTGGCTTTCGGATCCATTGCTCGTGTAAGGGCTGTTGGTAAGGCCATCCTTTATGGTACCCCTCATACCCCTCATACATGTTGCCACATCAGCTGCCACATCAGCTTTACCACTACCCTACCAACTCCATACCTTTCATCCACTATCATACCCCTCATACCCCTCATTAATTATTTGATTAAAAAAAAAGAAAAAAAAAGGTTGAGAAAGAGAAGAGACCGGCACCACCATGCCGGTGGAGCTTTTTACCGATGCCATACCGGTAACACACTATGGTGTTACCGGCGGTACCCTTCCATACCGTTCCTAGCTTGCCGATCCATAAAGGATGGCCTAAGTGAGGATCAAAAAAGTGCTGTTTTTTTTCATCGAGTTTAGCGGGACAGCTGGTGGTTGTTCAGGAGCTGCTCGGCTTTGCACAATAAGGAGCAACAGGAGATGTCTGGTTCGTGGCTGGTTCGTTGTGGTCTATTTTGATTGCCTCAGGGTTCTTGGGTTTAGTTCTGGTCTGGTAATGTGGGTGGTCTTGTTTTTGTACTTTATTGGCTTTTACCTCATAAGCCTTGTTGATTTCTGTTTCGGTCCTATGTGTGAGCTTTGGTAGGTGATGTACTGCAACTTTGTAATTTGCTTCTTGGTGGTGGTATATATTGCTGTTTCAAAAAAAAAAAAAAAAAACTCTATCTAAAACAAATCAAACAAAACTAAATAAATATTAAACTACTAATTTGATATTATCAATATACCTTTTTCTCAAATTTCCATGAAAACTTTATATTTATATTTATTTTTTTCAAACCATAAAATCGTTAAGCAAAATATATACTACACGTATGAACTTCTACCTTTAATGAAAAAAAGGAAACGTGAAAATGTAGCTAGATTCCTTACTTATTCGTCTAAAGCATTTTAACATTTTATCACATAAAAAACGTGTGAAATAATCGCCACCAATTGTATTAAATATTCACTAACACCTTGGTGATGTATGCGTTGAACCTACGTACAACCCCTATGGCAGAAGGTACAAATAAATAAACAATTCCTTTTTTTTGGGTTCAAATTATTTAGCTTTTTTGAGTTATAAATATTAATGTGTTAAACACCAAATTAATTGTTATTTTTATTAGTTTTAATAGTTGGATGAAACTTACATGTTTCCCACGATCTTATTTAACCAAAACTCATCCACAACCCCAACCAAGCATATTCCATAATTGACACCACACGCCACCAACCATATACACCAAACTCATATACTTTTTATTTTTTAGGATTATGAAATATTTTGATTAAATTGTTGATAAAACTTATAAATGATAATTTAGGAACAATTTTTTTAATATTTTCTATGTATGCATATTCGTTTGATTTGATTTGTCTTTTTTCAAAGAAAAATAATGTATGAAATGGTGATAAACGCATGAAAAAAGAATGAATATTTATAATGATGAGTTTTAAATAGAAAAATACAAGTTGTTAATATACATACATACATAAAACAAATCTCTTGTCTTTATGGTACAACACATATACAAAAATATTATTTAAATTTTTAAATACTATCATATCATTCATATGTTTTTTTATCTTGCTTTGGGTATAAGACGGAACAAGAAAAAAAAATTGTTGATGTTCGTCAAATAAGATGGAATTAGATGCTATAGTTTGTAACTTTTTTGTGATATCAAGTTACTTTAAAAGAAAAAAAAAAGACAATTCTACTATAAGATTATTTTTTTTCTCTATTTTCTTAATTAATTATACACACATATCCAATATATGTATATATAGAGAGAGTCAGGTTCAAATGTGAACTCAATTTTGGTTGTGAACATGACGAATTTCAGCCACACATTTTCAGTTACGGTGGACGCGATCACGAAGGACGAAGGATAGACGCAATTCATGGGAGGGTGGTGATTATTAAAGGAGGGAACCAGGTCAAAACCGTCTTTATTGACCGGGTGAATGTTTAAGATTCGTCGCCATATTCGCAATCAAAATTGAGTTCACATTTGAACTTCCTCCTCCTCTCTCTTTATATATATACACACGTATTGAAAAGTGGATTAAATATAAGAGAAAAAATATAACAAGTTGATTGCAAAATATTGATTAGAGCATCACAATGTGGTTTTTAAAAGTTTTTTTATTGGTTTTTTAAAAAAACTAAAAACCTTTTTTTTTATTTTTTTCACGTAACGTAAATGTTTTTTTACAAGAAATATTTGGTAAGATTTTGTGTCATAACTCATAACTACAACCTGGTTTTTCAAAAGTTTTTTATATTTAATCAGTTTTAACTTTATAAAATTTTATAAATGTTTTGTATTAATCAGTTTTATTTCTTAATATATTTAAAGTTTTTATATTTAAATTTATTATATACTAATAAAATACGTAATTAATGCAATAGTATTTTCTCAATATAAATAAATTTGTTTTTGTATTAATTTTAATATATATTTATTTTTTTAGATAAAATTATAAGTTATATAAAGTTAAAATGATAAAACCTAAAAAATTTGAAAAAACTTGGTTGGAGTTTTCACATAAGACCATCTACACCAATCTTACAAGAGCTTT